>RJWH01004489.1:56847-105541 GCA_004363575.1 Solenodon paradoxus | reverse complement strand
GGGAGAGAGAGAGAGAGAGAGAGAGAGAGAGAGAGGAGAGAGAGAGAAGAGAGAGAAAGAGACAGAGAGAGACAGAGAGATAGAGGTCTCTCCAAGTAATTGCATTCCTGCAGAGATTCATGTCAGGAGGTATGAGTCAGAAGATGGAGACCATGTTTCCTCTATAGTCCTTTCATCCTTTTCAGCCCACCTTCTCTCCTCGGGTCTCCTGCAGCCACTCGCTCATCCGTATTCTCCCCAGGCCATGCCTTCAGCCCAGTAATCTGTTTCTGTCGTTTCAAGAAGGTAATAGGACAAAAACAAATTGCTGCTCTCCAGCAAGTCGTTCAGGGTTCTTGGGGACCTGGCAGCCAGCTCCCAGGAGGACACAAGAGGGTGGCCATGCCAGGAATGCCAAATCAGCCTCCCATCCCTGGAAGAAACCGAGCCCCTGTCAGGACAGCCATCAAGATGGAGTCCCCAGTTCCCTGGGACTCCAGGCTTCCAGAGTCAAGTCCATGCCCATTACCTGGGGAGACTGGTGATAGTGGAATCCTTCCCTGGGGGAACGTGAGATACAGGACTGCCACTGTGGGTCCCCACCGCCTTCGGCCTCTCCTTGACTCCAGACCACAAGCCCTTCCCTGCCTCCTCTGTGCCCGGTGGCCCCAGAGATTGAGATGTCAGGTCTCAGCATCCTTCCACACACCTGTCTCCCTCAGCCTCTCACCTGCACCCCTGAAGGCTGGATGCGGGGCTTCCGCTCCTCACACATCCTCCCGCCTCCACTCTCTTTGCCATGCTTCCTGCAGGACCCTAATTATTGCTCTTCAGAACAGTTTTAGGTCCTGGCCATCTGAATCTCTCACCTCCGGGATCCTGTGGCTGGTGTGGCTTCCTGGAGGTGAATGGTGGTGATTTGTCATCTAAGGGTGAAAAGCAGTCTTTAGCATGTCACTCAGGTCCCCCAGCTCCTAAGAGAAAACCCCACTCCCTATCAAATTGAGGTCAACTTGCCTCCCAAAGAAGGATGCACCCCGAGTTCTCCAGTCCTCTCTGCTGGGGACCACAGGGAAGGGAACTCAGGACCTTGGGTGGGGTGAGCTGAGCACAGGCCCTGGGGCTGACCCCTCCCCCTCACAGAGGGGAGCTGCCTGGGCGGCTTGTCTCCCTCTAAGCCGGCCTATGTCACCTTCGGGCAAAAGATGAGCTAATAGAATTGAGATGAATGTAATTGGCAGAAGGTCAGTGAGGGAGCCATGTGTGTCTGGAGCTTCCCGAAAAGGCCAGTGTGTTTCCTGCTCCCCTGTCTCATGATTAGTATGCAGGTAGGGCAGATGGGCCTCTGCAGAGTAATTGGATCACTCGGAGATCGGCAATGCCTGCTGTATGTACAAAGCATCAACAGTGATTAGATCCTGCTTGCTCCTCTCGGCGAGCCTTGAAATTCTTCCCACTGTGAAAAACTAATTTTCTGTGGGAATTTATTAAATAAGAAATCTGCATGCCACTTTACCTAGTAAGCTGGACCGGTGGAATACAAAGATCCCCCTCGACTTTGATGCGTGTTCCTCGCAGAGCCTTCCGCGTCACTTGGGGAGAGGTGTGTGAGAGCTGGTTTTGTTTCAGGGATGGGGTACTTTCCACTGTGTCCTTGGGGGAGAGATGGAGGCACCACTCTCGCTAAATCCCGGGATGAGAGAGAATCACTGGGATGTGCAGAGGGCAAGGCGGGTAGAGTTGACGGGGAAAGCGGGGCCTGGGTGCTCAGTGTCTGCGCACTTCTTTCCCGGTTACAGCTGATCCTTGTTCCTCCTCCAAATCCATAGGTTGCAGACTGAACCCCAGCACCCCAGAATGTGACTGACTGTGTTGGGAGACAGGATCTTCAAAGAGATGATTCATTTGAGTGAGGTCATTAGGGTACACCCTAGTTCTTACGAGAGGGGGACATTGGGCCACAGATACACCCACAGGAGAGGGCTGTGTGCCCACCAGCAGAGAGGCCTCAGAAGAAAGCAGCCCTGCTGACCCCTGATCTGGGACTGCAGCTTCCAGAACGGTGAGCACGGTGCTCGCTCTGGCAGTCTTAGCAAACGGACCCGCTCCCCGTGTGCTTCTCCTAGAAGCCTTCCTGTCACCCTCCATGAACTCACCTCTTCCTCCCCCAGATCAACGGCGCATAGGCCCACCCCTGTCAGCTCTCTGGGGCCGTGGCCACCAGAGCTCTGCGAGGGATGGAAATCTCAGGAAGGGAGCTGTACATGCGGCCTGTCTGCTGCTCTCATGGGTGGAGATGAGGGTGTCCACAGGCCCTGTTGGATGGGTGGCATGTCTCCCTCAAGGAAATGACTCGCCTAGGAAGTCGACCCTGAGATGACTGGCAGGGGCATGAGGTCTTTAGGGAGTGTTTTGGGACCACCCTGGTGGGAGTACTTGAGGGGTTTGAGGAAATGGAGCTCAGAGCAGGCACAGGACGATGTGGAGTGGTGCCCGCTGGGCAGAAGCCGATGTCCCCCCTGCACAGTGGGGAGTCTGAAGACTGAAGGACTGTTCAGAGCTGTCACGCGTGGCTGGGGGCCAGGGCTGCACAGCAGAGCTGTGCAGAGAGGGCAGGAGTTTCAGAAGCAGCCCCTCTCAGAATGCAACCCCCGGGGAGAGCTGGGCATCTGCTGCCCACATCCCAGAATCCTTGATCCCTGAAGGTCAAGGGCCGTGACAGCATCCACCGGACGAGAGCTTGATCCGACTCTGAACGAGGAAAGCTTTGTAAGAGCAAACGGGAGCTGCCGTGTGTTCAGGAAGACACGTTGTTGAAGGGAGTAGTGTCCAAAGGATGATTTCCTTATTCTGAGTATTCGATCCATGCAGGAGACCTGGTCCACCCCCATTTGGGAACATTCAGACAAGCTCCGTCCTTCTCAGCAGCTTGGGAAGGAGAGTGGGGCAGGGAATGTGTGACCCTGGTGCAGGACATCGGCAATCCCTCGAAACCTGGAAACATGACAGAGAATGACCTGCAGTGGCTTCAGGGCAGCGTGAGCAGACCCAGGGATTTTGCGGGGAAACCTGGCAGAAACCTGGTAGGCTGGAGCAGGGTGAGATTCAGAGTGGGGAGACCGGACTTCCCTCGAGCTAGGCTCCTCCAGATGGAAGGCCCGTCTCCCAGCACGTCGGGGGGAGAGAGCAAACTCAGCAAACATTGTCATCTATTTGTCAGAGTCAGTTCTCATGAAGCACATGGCACACTTGTGAGTACAGACTAATCTGTGTGATGTGCCCCTCTCTCTCCCGCAGTGCCCAGCAGGGGCTGCCCTGGTTTTAGGGCATGTGGGACATGCTAATATGTGTTGAGTACTGCGAGCATGTCCAGAGCAGGAGGCTGTGTGCTACCTCATGGCACAGGCACAAGTGGGTCTGCGCTCATGAAGCACTTGGGGAAGGTGCCTGAGGCCAGTGAGTGGTAGAATCCAAATGTGTCTGACACCCCATCTCAAGCCCCATGTCTGAGCATCTCTCCCATCTGTGTCTGTTTGATGGTCCCGTTGCTGGAAGGTGAGCCTCTGGGTGGCTTATCCACCAAGGATGGGTGATTGTGGGGAGGATCTTGGCCCTGGAGAGATGGCAGAGAACTGACCTCTTTCATGTCACTTTGCATCCCCCCACTAACCCTCCGAAAGAGCCTCTCCAAGCCCTTCCTGTGCAGATTTCCCCGGTGGCCGCCACAGGCTGTCAGAATGATAGGGAAGCAGAGGGGACTGGACACCTCCAGACAGCTGGATGCTCCTGCGACTCTCCGGGGAAAGCCCCACTTAGTCTCACATAAGAGGGACAGAGTCTCTTCCACCTGGGCCGACAGCACCCTGATTCGTTCAATGAACAGGCTAGTGGGTGACAGCGTCTTGTTGACTGAGACATCTGCTCTTCAGCTCAGAACACATAACTGAGGGTCAGCGTGGCCATCCCTCTGCCTTCCCGCAGGAAGAAAGATGGCCAGGACAGTCAGCGGTGCCCCCGAGGGCCTTTTCTGAGCAGCAGGAGCGGGAGGAGCTGGGAAGATTCAGGACTTGGGGAGCCGCCCCTGCGTCTTGGCCGGCTGGCGGGGAGCTGTCCGCGGTGCTGCCCGCAGAGGCGCCTGCGCGCCCAGCCTCCAGCGTGTCCCTCCCTCACTGCCCTTCTCCTGTCCTTACCTTCGGGGTCCGCAGCTACCCACCTTCCAGCAGAAGCATCTACCTCTCTGCTGAGAGCTTCTTTTTTTTTTGGAGCTGTTTGAGCTCCTCTGTGTGCAGTGCAGGTTGGAACTTCTGGCAATTAACTCCCCCTGGATGGTCCCTGTTCCATAGCAGATGGCAGCTGGTGTCTGAAGAGCCCAGATTCCTCACCGGTCAGGGAGGATAACTCAGACACTGCTCCCCAAGCTCTCTGGTGGGGACCTGCCTGGTCATGCCCCTTCCCACCTCCCTTCCCTGCAGCCACGTCCCAAAGAAGCTGTCTGTGCTTGGTTCCTTAACAGCGCCTGCCTCTGGGGGAGCAAAACCCCAGCTGCCCGTCATGAGATCAGCTCTGTTGAGTCGAGATGGTTGGCAGCTGGGCCTCGCCTGTGCACAGATCCTCTGGTCTGGGCTTGCTGGAGCGCCCCTTACTCTGGCCTCTCACCTGGGCTTGGTTACTTCATCCTCTGCTTGACTCGAGTTATCACAGAAGAGGTTTTTTGCCAGGACTTGTGGAAGATCTGAGGCACTGAGCTCCTGTCCCCTTATCTTGTGCCACAGAAGTGTCTTCAGAGACCTCTCACTGTTGCAATAAGCATGGTTTCCCCGAGGCACCATCCCATCTCTCACTCTCCTGCTCCACAGCACTGTGTGCATGTTTATTTTCTTCCCCAGAATGGATGTCAGACCTCAAAGGAATGGATGTACATGGAGAGCCCTGCACGCATTAGTCTCTGTACTGTGTGCTTAATCCAGCAGAGATCTTCTGAGGCACTATGAAGGGATCCTCGTGGGGAGAAGCTTGAATACAAGATGGCCATTGGAGAATCTCTAAGCTCAGGGTCCACCTACTCTTCCTCCTCACTTCCCCACACCAGTGCTGTCAGAGCAGAGACAGGGGAAAGAATGGGCATTGTAGGGTCAGGCAGAACCAAGCTCTAGACTCAGCTGCCATTTTCTTGGACAAATTGTTTGGCCTTGGTTTTCTCATCTATACAATGGGCATGCTGACAATTACCTGGTAGGTTATTACAGCAGTTAAATTCATTTCTTAGAGCATCAGTTTCCTAGAGCAGCACATAGTCTATAGTCAGTGCGTAATAGAAGTTGGTCCTTGCTTTCATTTGCATCCATCGAAGGCCACACTCCTTGCCTGTCCTGGGGAGGGGCTTATGGAAGAGCAACTTTGCCCAATTAGAAATTGGGAATCAGTCCGGAGAACAGGGTGGTCTGGGGAAATATTGGACACATAGCTCATTCTCCAGCAACTCCCACCTCACTCCAGTGCCCCCCATGGCACCAATTTGCAGGAGAGCAATTCATCAGAAGTTGAAGGCTTTTCACGACAAAGTCATTTTTCTGCTCGTGACCTCTTGTTTTTGTACAAGAACTTAGTAGGTATCTGGCATAACATCAGCCACAACCCAGATAAAAGTATAATTATTTCCTATTTGCTTGCTGGGGTTTTCACATCAGTGCAGTAATTTAAGCATGACTCTTGGTGGCTTACAAAAAGATGTTATGATTAGTTTTATCTCCTTTGTTAAGGAAAAATAATTACAGTGAAATAATTAGAGGCAGCAGAGTTGACACAAGATGAGGAGAGCTGGCTTGGCAATGAAAGTGAAGTTCTAATGAGGAAAAAATTTCCACAAAGGGACGACCCACTGGGGAAGCTCCAGGGGCTTGTCCAGCTCTGGCCTCAGAACTCGAGGACAGAGGGAGCAAGATGGCGGACTCTGAGCCAGTGATTCCACCATGCGGGAGAGCGTGCCTCTCAAAGTCGTGAGACCCAATTCTGCCTTCAGACTCTAGCACTGCCCAGAGTGTGACCTTAGACAGAAACCTCAACATCTCTGAGCTGCACTGAAATCTGTGTGTTGACTTCTCTTTCTTTGTCTAGAAGTGTGCTTCATGGAGGCATCCTAAGGATACTAAGAGATTGACCTGACTTGATAAGGAAAAACCATAGATATGTGCTCACTACCCCACACACCCCACAGTTTTTATTGTGATTTATTCATCACCTCCTTCTCCCCATGCATGAGGTGGTTTGAACAAGGATATGACCAGTCTTAGCTCACAGAAGCAGAATGTGTTCACAAGTCAGCCCAAATACCGAGGATTCTGTTGTACCCAACCTTTGTTAATGGTCCGTAAGATGAAAAGAGCATTGTGTTAGCATATAGTGTGTGCTGACCACCATGCGAAGCCCATGGGCTATATTAACTCCATTGGTCTGCACACCAACACTAAGAGTGAGATAAGGACGGTCCTGTCACTCCCTCACTCTGCTCTTGGGAAGATCAAGATTCAGAGGAACTAAGGACTCAGGGCCCAACTACTCACACTAGGCATTATCAGGTCTGCTGACTCAGATCAGGGGGCTTTGACTCTACTGAGACCCCTGGGGGGACTTCTGAGTGGTCCTCTTCTTGCTTAGATGTGGTCATAAAGAAAGGAAGCCAAATTTTAGAACCATTCAAGAATAATGTGGGTAACTCTCCTCATTCTGGGTTGACAGGTCCTTGATGTCCCCCTATTAGTTGTCCACTGCTATGTAACAAGCTGACTTCAGACAACATTGTTTATTATCCTATAGTTCTTGTGGGTAGGAGACACGGAGTGACTGATCTGTATGGCCCTGGCTCACAGTGTCCCAGGAGGTTGCAGCCAGCTGTCAGAGGGGGCAGAAGTCTTTTCCAAAGGCTCAACCGAGGCTGGGGGACCCACTCATAGGTTCAGTCATGTAGCTGTTGGCAGGACTGAGAAGATCTGCTTCTAAGTCACTCACGTGATTGTTGTGAACTCAGCTCCTTCCTGTGGACTGAACTCTTTGAATGTCCTCATGACATGGTAGCTGGCTTTCAGAGAGAGGGAGGGAGAGAGGGAGGGAGAGGGGAGAGAGGAGAGGGGAAAGGGGAGAGGAGAGAGATTTTGGTTGAGAACCAGAGGGTTCCCAAGCTGGAAGTCAATCTTTTTATACCTAATATTGAATATATCACCTCTTTCAACGTGTTGTATTCATTAGAAGTGAGTCGTTAGGTTGAGTCTACACTGAAGGGGAAACGGTTACTCAAGCGCTTCAGTACCAGGAGTTGGGGTCAGGGGACTGCCTTAGAGATGCCCCATAAAACCACTTTTACTGCTCATTCTATTTTTCTTTCTGAATGTCTCTAATGAAGAGGAACCATTTCATTGCATCCTCTGTGGACTCCCAGACTCTAGGAGGGCAAGGTCACCAATGACTTGGCTGTTATTTTCCATCTTCATTTGTTTCCACAGAGGTGGGATAGGGTCGCGGTTACTCAGTTGGCTGATGAGCCTTCCCTTGCTTTGGGATGAGAGAGCTGGTCGAGGCACTCATGTCACTCAGGATGTGTACTTTGATGATGAGCAGTTGTCCATTCAGCAAACAGCTGCGTGCCTACCTCTTCCTTAGAGTGAAAAGAGTGTGAAGAAGACCACCAAGGTCACTGTCTGCATGCAGTTCACGTTCTAGTGAGGAAGACTGACCAAAAAAATAAAAAGAAAAGAAAAAAGAGAAAAGATGAACGTGATGATTTGGAGCTGTCTGAAGTGCTATAAAGGAACTAAATAGGATGCCATGATTGAAAATAACAGGGAAGTCAGAGAAGGTTTTGGAAGACAACCAGGACAGCCTATTACTGGCATGGGACAAAAAAAGTGCATCCTGTTCAAATCCCTGATGACCGCCTTCGGAATGATGCTCCTTTGAGTTGTCAGTGCATTGCCCTGTGAACTACACAGAGCATCCCTGGCGGGAGCTGCCTTACACATCTCACCAGCCTTCAAAGTAACCGATAGTGTCTGTCCCCTGGCAGATATGCGATTCAGTTGTTCAGGCCCCTGCAGATCATGTTAAGGAGTTTAAGCTCTACATCAAGTGCACATGGAAGGCTGGAAGCAAGGCCATATCTGATCATGTGGCATCTGAACTTGACTCTGATCTTGGCAGTCAGCACAGATGAGAGAATGTTTCCTTCACAGCAGGCCAGGTGACTTTCTGCATAACAGCCCCGTGGTTCCTGATCCCTCTC
Organism: Solenodon paradoxus; assembly: GCA_004363575.1. Classification (NCBI taxonomy): domain Eukaryota; kingdom Metazoa; phylum Chordata; class Mammalia; order Eulipotyphla; family Solenodontidae; genus Solenodon; species Solenodon paradoxus. The sequence goes on along the minus strand of RJWH01004489.1, from coordinate 97,290 downwards.
TGCTGTTGGGAGATGCTTTTCTCTTCATTTAGATCTCCTGACTAATTTTGTTCTTATGTCTCTCCCTTTGTTTTCCTGGCTCTTTGCTCCTAAGAATAAGTACAGGGAAAAATCCTGGGAAAGTGACCTCCACTGGATCAATTTTTCTGTCTAAATTAGGCCATTTGCCATCAGCCTTAAGCTTTTTGTGGGGTTCTGACTGCCCCCCCACCATTTCCCTTTGTAATTCATATAAGAGCTGAATTTCCATGCATCCTGGCCTGGGAACTATTTCTGAGGAAGCCAAGGATTTGTTCCGGGAGCGACAGGGACCCGGGCCTCCTACTCACAGGCTCGCAAGTGGTTATCAGGTAGAGAGCAGCCAAGTCCCACTGCCCCTAAGCTGCTTATCACTGCTGCCTAGTCTTCACGCCATTAGCTTAACTTCTCCAAAGCACCACTGCGACTGAGCCAGGGTGGTGAGCAGGGTGCCACCCTCCATCCAGAGAGGAGGCTCTCCCCAATGCGGGGAGCAGTTAACACCGGGTAGGTCCCCCTAGTGGCGGAACCCAGCTGTGTGTAGTAGGGGCGCCCCCAGGAGTTCTCCCGTGTCTGCACCTCAGGCACCTGGGTGGACTCTGATTCAGCCCCTCTCTCTCCTGACCCCCTTTTGCCTTTGTTTTAAGACATTGCACTTTTATTTGGGGGTGGTTCCTGGACCCAATTTTGAGAGTGTGTGTGTGAGTGTTGTATTTGCGAGAGTGTGCGTGAGTGTATGTGCGTGTGAGTATGTACACGCGAGTTGTGTGTGGTGTGTGAACATGTGTGAGTGTGCACATGCACCCATACCTACATGTGTGTGCATGTGTTTTGCACACACGTGTTTGTATGCACACGCACATGTGCGCTACACATTTGTGTCTATTTTGCATTCACGCGCCATGAATGTGTGCACTATATATGCATATGTGCGCATGATGCATGCATGTGTGCATTTGCATGAGTGAAAACGTGTGTACACGTGCATGTGTGTACATGTGTGTCTCTGTGTGTCTGCACGCTGGGCAGATGTGCACCTGTGGTGCCAGTGCAGTGAGTGAGAACAGCACAAAGTCAGGGAGGAGATGGGGCAGTGAGCTCAACCCCCAGGATGGGGCTCTCGGGTACCGGGAGAGTTCAGGCTGGTCATGCAGCGGTAGTGCTGAGGCGTCCCCAAGCTTTAGTGAATGCCTGCTGCCCAGGTTTAATGATTAAACCCTCCAGAAGTGCCCCCAGGTGCCCCGATCAAGAATAAATCCTGTGATCACAGTATGGAAAGCCTACAGCAAAGAGCACAGCTTTATTTTTTAAGGAGAGGTGCAGCAGGCGTGAAGGCGAGCAGGCAGGCAGCAGGAAGAGAGAGGAGGGAGAAGCAGTTTATTTACTTTTATTTAGTTGTTCATCTTGGTTGTTCCCCAGCTCTGGGACGCGAACCCAGGCCCTTGGGATGTACGTGGACTGCGCTCATCTGAGGCAGCAGACCCAACCAGCCCTCCAATGTGAGCACAGCTCTTTTGATGAGGTGAAATCCACATCCTTTAAAATTAACCATTTTTTAAGCGAACAATCGGTGGCATCTGTTACCTTCCCAGTGTGCAGCCACCGCCTCTGTGTAGTTGCAGATGCTCTATCACCTGCGGGAAATGCCCTCCTGCTCCGCGTTCCATCCCTGCAGCTTCGCCTCCTTGGACGAGCAGGGGCGCAGCATCAGTGTCGGCCTGAGTCTGCACCCGTCTCCGGGCTCGGGCGTGGCGCCGTCCTCTCACTGCCGCGGGGTCCGCGGTGCCCACAAGCCCGTGTTGGCGCAGCAGCCACTGACCAGCAGGCATCCAGGCCGTCCTGGCCCTGGGACGCGCACTACCACTGCTGCTTGTGCACAGGGATCTGAGGACTCGCTTGCACCCCTAAGGGTAACCTTTCCAAGGCAAGGAGGCACCGAGCGCGGCTTTCTGGGCGTTGCCGTGCCAGGCTCACCAAACTCCGCTGTCCATGCAGGACAGGCAGCTCTGTACCGGCAAGGACGAGTGACTTTCCAGGACACAGGGAGACCCTGTCCGAGAGGAGGCCACCCCTCGGCTGCCCAGCTCATTCAGTGGTGTGGGGTCAGGAATAACTCATCCGTCAGGAGAGCCTGGGCAGCAGCTGCTCCTGCTAAGAAAGCAATGAACTTGACATACAGGCACTGTGATTTCGGGCCCAGGGGAGTGGTGGTCATTCACGTCGGGGGTGAGGGGGTGCCCGGGAGCACAGCCTTGAGGGAAACATGCCCGAGGACTCACTCCCCTCCTCCTGTGTGGTGTTGGCGGGGGACTCAGGGACAGCGGGGATGTCACCTAAGCCCTCCAATGCCGTCATTCAGTGAGCATCGCCGAGCAGCTGTTAGGATGCGGGATCACGTGGGACTTTTCAGAGAACTCGAAACCCACACCGTGCAATGGCGGATACAGGGGCTCCGGTCCCAGACAAGTTCACAGTTAACTTTCTGCGGCTTCTGTCACGACGGGGATCTTACCCTGTCCTGCTGCCCTTCTAGGAGACTGTCATTCTCTGCGGACTCACAGGCTGAGGCTGTGCCCTGGTCGGGGTCTGGTGGTAGCGTCAGTCCCGCCTGGTGCTCACAGAGCCTGTGGGGCTGGACGGAGCACCAGCGTGGGGAGGGCAGATGGGGGCCAGGGGCACTCTGGTGAAGAGGGAATGGGATCTGACTCGGAGGGTCACGATGAAGCTGATGCGGAGGAGAGGGGTCCATCATGGATATTGATGAGACTATTGATAACTGCAGCTGCTGGAGGCAGATGCAGGGAGTGAGAAATGTATGGGGGGGGCTAGAAGGAAGGGCACATGCTGGGGGCATGGTGGAGGGTTCAAACCTGCTGGAATAGGTGAACGCAGCAGAAGCAGAAGCTTCTGCGTGATAAGGACCCAGCAATCCCCACCCACCTGTCCCCCAAGTGCTTCTGAGAGGCCCCCCCAGCCTTGCTGGACAAGAGGTCCACAGAGCACAGCCCCCATCTCCAGCAGGAACGGCCCCTCCCTCATACCATTTGTTTATCTAGTCCTTCAGCTTCCCCATCTTCATAAACTGCTCCAAACCCATAGTGTATTCAGATGGAAATGAATGAGTTTAATTACTTAAAGTAAATTTGGAATTCAGGGAGCTGGCTCCATTCCCCTCCACACAGAAGGAAGTGTGAAATATTCAAGCCTTTGGCAACAGGGGGAGGTTGCCTCCCTCCTGGCTGCCTTCCTGGCTGCTGTCTGGGGCTGTGGTGGGTCCTTCCCCATCTCTGGCTGGGGAGCAGGGTCAGCCCAGCCTCAGCAGCTCTCTCTCCCTTCACCTGGTCCCCAGGACCCTGTGAGGCTGGGGCAGGCTCCACGCTAACCTGCTGGCCTGTGGAGCAGCTGCTGATGTCTCTCTGCACCACCTGGTGCGTGGCCCTCCCGCACATCTCAACAGAACGGGGAGGGGTGGTGCTTCAGTGGGGGTAACTGGGCCGCTTGGGCGAGGCTTCTGGGGAAGGGAAATTTACAATTTAGATCAGAAAAATAATAAACTCTAAAGGAACAAAAAGGGAGAGGAAGAATGGCTCTCCTCCCTGAAGCTTCCCTGTCCCAATGGCCAAGTTGATCTGAGAGCCTCCCTCTGGCTCAGGAGGGATTTTGCAGGACCTTTGGCCCATACAGGGAAGGACCCCACCTGCCAACTGACTGCGTGCTGAGACGCAGTACCTAGGTCCTTCCTGTTGGGGTGGGGGCGGAGGGGACCCAGATAATCTGCTGCCAGAGCTGGTGGGTGTTTAAGAGTCCCTGTTATCTCCCTTGGGGCCCTCAAGTTTCCTCTGGATTCCCTACCGCCTGGGGATGTTACTAAGTAACCACGAGGTCAGAGAGACACACCAGCGTTAAAGAGAATTTAAGAGGAGTTTATTAGCCGGTGGCTGCAAGTCGGGGAGCACCACACAAATCAAACAGCCCTGTACCCAGATAGTGCAGGGTATTTATAGTTTAGTTTTCCAGGTGTGTGGACCGAGGGGGGTGGGGAGTACTTGCTAAGCAATTTAAAGAGGGGGAACTAGCGGTTATCACAGGAGGAAGTTGTTTACAATCATTGTTCACGTAGCAACTGTTTGACATTGAACTTCTTCCTAGATCTCAGCAGGTTAACAGAAACCCCTCCAGCCAAGGTTTTCCTCACTGGGCAGTTACCTAGCATTCCAGGTGCCAAGGTTTCTGTTTCACTGCCAGAGGCATTGATTATCTAGAAAGAAAGCAGGGGAATTTCCTGATATGTGTTGAACCTCAGGGCTTCGTGGTTTACAGAGTAATCCAGCAAAAATGAAGCTTTTCTAGTTCCTTGTTTCAGGGACATCATGACCCTGTCAGTCTGTCCAGTGCTTCTCCCCTGCTTGCCCCCTGCCTTGTGACCCGTGATAGTTTCCTCCCATGGCTGCATGACGGTGGGGACTCCTGGGTCCCAGGCGCTGGGGACAGCGGGCAGAGTCTCCTTTGCAGAGTCAGTGAATTTAGTCAACGGATCCTCTTCTCCAGCCCACAAGTTTGCCCCTAATTGACTCTAGGACCTCCTACTTCTCCACCCATCCTCCTGTTGCCTTCCTACCATTGGCCCCTCCAGTGTGGACACCACTGTAGCTGGTCCCCATGTGTCTGCTGTCCCCCTCTCCACATCATATCTCACCTCTCCTCAGTACCAGTCCTTTACTGCTTATTTCAATAGATGTTGGGGCTAAGGAAAATCACCCCAGTCTGTTCTGGATGCTCCACTCTGACCCCAAAGAAGCCACGGGCAATAGAGGGCAGCCCCACCGGCAAACAAGTTCTTACCCTGAAGTCCTGCCCTTAATCATCCCGCCTCCACTGTTCCCTAATCCAGGGACGCCTTCTCTCCCTGGTCCATAGAAGAAAGTAGAAAGGGGACTTTTAACCTTTACTTTCAGAGTAAGGATGAGTCCTTCCTCCTGGCTAGGTGGAGACCCCTTCTCTGTCCCCTGACACCCCAGGTATTTTTCCTGCTCCAGCAGCCTCAGCACTGATGGCTGCATCATTCTCAGAGGGGCAGCAGAACTCTCTTGGCCCCCACGGCAGACATGTCCTGAGTTACGGCTCCCCGCAGCCCCACACAGGCACATCCGACTTCCCGGCAGCTTCTTCACGGCAGCCCAAAGCTAGAGCAATGCAGGGGACCATCAGTTGGTGCCCAGACAGACAGCATGTGACTGCCACATGACCTGCAGTCAGACTACTCCAAGGACGGTTCACTTAGGCTGGCCCAGAAGGACAAAATGGCGGCCCAGAAGGACAAAATGGCGGCCATACCTGGGAAAAAGGAAGTTGATGAAACCACACCTGGAATCACAGGACCAATCCCCAATCGCGACGTATGAAGCTAGCGAAATTCTCTTGCTTAAAGAGCGCGCTTCCCTTTGTTCGGGCGCGACTTCCCTGGCCCTCGTTCTGCGGCCCGGAGAACCTCGCCCGGGTGCGCAAACCCCAATAAAGCCCTGGCTATTCGACTTTTTGTCTAATTGACTTTCTTTCCTCACGGAGCTCAGAAAAAAACCTTTCAGTCACCAGGATGGAGAGCGGTGGGGGTGGCCCCCTGGCCCCGTGCAGTCTGGCACCCCTTCGAGGCTTGTGTAAACTCAGTCTACACAAAGGTGGACTGTCCACGATGCATGTCTCAGCATGTGTCTCCATTGTCTGGAGACATGGGACCCTACCCATGGACTCTCATGCACTGTTTGAAGGAAAGGAGCACTGACCTACCTACAGCCTGGGCGAGCCTTGGACACAGGATCTCAGTGAGAGGTCAGACACAAAAGGCCACGTTTGTATGACCCCATGAAGTGACGTCTCCAGGGTCAGCAGGTCCAGAGGCAGAAAGTAGATTTGTGGGTGCCTGAAGCTGGGGGCGGGGAGGAGGAAGCTGAGGGGAATTGCTAATGGGTGTGGGTTCCTTAAGGGGAAATGAAACCCGGGTCAACATTTCGAAGTTGCTAAATGGCAAGGAATTGCACACTTTACAATGGTGAATTTCAGGTGATGTGTGTACAGGTGTGTGTGTGTTATGGGTATGTGTGCACATTCATGTTGTGTGCCTGTGAATGTGTGTGTGTGTGTGTGTGTGTGTGTGTGTGTGTGTGTGGTGAGAGAGGAGAGCCGGCACATGAGCTATCATCTCTCAGTTTCTCACTTCTGCTCCCCTTTCCCTGAAAGAGGAGCTGCTTCCCAGCCATGGCTCCGCCTGACTCCGGGGCCACCTCCCACAGGCAGGGCTCACTCACTAGTGGAAATTTGAGTCTGATGAGCCTGGATCCCCTGTGCTGTGTGTCTCCCCTGTGCTTGGGCCACTCACAGAACATGCATCAGGAGGCTTCTTCCTTTTTACCTGTTGTCCTGCTGTCCTGATGGAGGGGCAGTGGGGGGTGTCCTGCTTGTCTAGGGATCATAGGAGCAAAGGTACGGCCTTAAGCAATATCCGGTCACTGCTACCACACTGCTGTCTCTGTGAGTGAAGCCAGAGCATGGGGCCTCCTTTCCAAACCCAAAGCTGTTTGACTTCAGACCTTCACCACTGAGAGTAGGACACTTCAGCAGGACCTAGATGCACCCAAGTCCACTGTCTGTCTCTGCTCAGCAACATCACATTTCACTAGAAATTGATAGACCCACAAGGAAAGAGACCGAGACAAGCAAGGTGATACCCTCTGAGGCACGACTTTGTTGTCCCCTGTGCAGGCCGGGAAAGCTCCTTTCTGAGAAGAGACAGAAGGAGCAATCCGAGGGAAGCTGTGAGAAAGAGGTTTTTAAGCGGTAGTTGCTGACTATCATGGAGGGGCTAGTGGTTGAATTCCGATAAGGCCACCTGGCTGAGCTGATTTAGGGGTAGGGAGTCCGTGGGCTGGAATGTTAGGTGAGCACAGAGGGTTGGGGATGGAGTCCTTGAGTTCGGTAAATAGGAGGGGGGTTGAACAGCCTCTGGTCTTGCTCCAGGCTGCAAAACATTCCTTTTCTCATGCTTGGTTGGAAAGTGACAACTTTCAGTCCCTTTGTCTTACTCCAACCTATGGTTGAATGAGCCTCGTGGCTGCTGAGAAATCTGATATCTAAAGCTGTTCTGGCCAGTCTAGTAGAGGAGGATTGAGGATGGGGCTAGGTCATCTGGATTTCTTAGCCTCAGGTATCAGGGTGGACATTTCATGCTCTTCCATTGACTGGGGAGTGCTTTGGGAATGTCCCTGGGGGTGACGCCAAGCATAGCATAGTGCAGGGGCGGACTCACAGCAGTTACCTCGCTCCACTTTAACAGAGATCCGGGTCGTGCTCTACCTCGGATTCACTCACTAGTTGTGTGACCTCGAATAAATCTCAGTCTCTTTACGTATTATTTTAAGTTTTTGCAATTCCCAGGTCTGTGGTGTGCACACTGGGCCCTTCGCCATGCACTTGGAGTCTGAAAACTTTTCATCCACGCTGCAGATTCATGAGGATTATTTTCTCTGTAAAGGGGATTCATGCATTATTTAAGTTTAAGGAACAATAAGCTCAATGGTCATCTTATTTTTAGCAACAGCAATGCAAGGCAGTTACCACGTCATTGCTCACTTTATACGTTTTCAGAGCAGACTTTTGAGCTGTGTAATTTCATTAGCCCCGTTTTGCAGAGAAGAAATGAGGTGTGCACAAGTGAGGTGAGCTAGTCGGAGTAGGTTGGTACATGGGTACATTCAGTCACTCATTATCTAGCTCTTGGCCACCAAACAGGTGTCCTCACATTTGTTTTCTTCAGTATCTGTACTAATTTTCACAATATTCATGTACCGGCATGACTTCTGCTGTCTTTTTATATTCTGTTTCTATTAATCACCTAATATTTTAATGGATTTAATTTGAGCAGAAATGGGCTTACATTGGAAGCTCTGATTACATTCTATAAATGAAAAAGAAAGTGTCTTAAATGATGCTGAATGCATCCAGATACCCAAAGCACTGCCACCTGTACGACTCTTCATTAAAAGGGAAGATAAGAGAGTATTAGGAGTTAAAGATAACCATGAAGAAAACTGAGACTTTGGATGAATTCCAAAACATTGAGAAACATGAAAAATGAAGTGATTTTCTACTCGAGACACAAATGGCTTTGGATGCCACCTCTGGGCCATCTTAAGTCCTTTTCTTAGACATGACTGGTGGGAATCATGTATTTTCTGCCTGAATCATGTCCCTCCAGCCCTCTCACGTTGACACCAGAGCAGACATTGAGAAAACACTATCCCGCGGTTGGCCTCACCCATTCAGAGCAGCGCGTCGCCTCCTTGGCTCCAGTCCCCATGCGTGGACTGCCATTTTGGTTCCACCATTGTCTGACCAGCTCTTTCTCACACTGGCTTTAGAAGGTTAGAAATCTTTTGTTTTCCCTCTTTTTCAATTACAAAAGCCTGTTTGAACAGCCTCTGTGACAGTCCATGTTCAAACAAGCTTTTGTAATTGAAAACAGAGCTGCAGTGTGGCTGTAAGGACTCCTGCCTCAAAGGAGGAGAGGCTGTGCCTGCTGTGAGCTGGTCCCTGAGGCCACCTTCAGAGTGTTTCAAGCTTCCTTCCAATTAAAAAAGGAGAGAGAGAGAGAAAGAGAATTCTGTTTAACTGTATGGTCCAGGCCAATTGGCTTGGGTGATGGAAAATGGAGATTCGACCCAGGCCATTCTTTGGACTCGGAAGCTGGTGGTCTTGTTGGCTGGAGCACTGCCTTGCATTGGGCATTTTACTTGTCTCCAGGGCTCCTCTCGTCATACTCTAAGGGAATCTCTGAGATTGAATCTGGTCTCCCTGGTGTGGCAAGTTCATGTCCATATTCAAGTTTAATCTGTCTCCCTCTCTCTTCTCAAGTGTTATAAATGTCGTGGCCAAGAGCAACGGTTTTGACTGGAGAATTGGCTTCTAATTCCAGTGGTGTAACCTTGGGCACTCGTGAAATCTCTCTGGGACTCAGTTTCTTCCCCTGTAAGATAGCATCACATCAGCACTCATCTTGAAAGGTTGTTTGGAAAGCTCAAGGAGATAATCTGTTTAAATGTTCCCTTCCTACATTCAAGACAGAAGTTCAGTGTGTGATCATGCTTAGCGATTCTTACTATTAATATTATTCATAGTTGTTTTAAAAAATTGTGTTGAGGTAACTCATTTACTATATATACATATGTTTCGATGTGGGGGTTCACTAGTCATCAAATATGTGGTAACACACCAGAACCCAAACCAAGTTATCAGTATTCTTCACCACGGCTCATTGGCCCTCCTCCAGTTCTTGATCCAGCCCCACTCCCTTCCCTGCTGGTGGCTTCAAGTCTCTTGTCAATGTCTAAGGGCTGGTTTTGTTGCATCTGCTTCTTTGCTTTGTTTCTTTTTATTCTACATGAGTGAGCCCATCTAGTATTTGTCTTTCTCCTTCTAACTCATTTGATTTAGCCTCATCCTCTCCATATAGTTTCAAATGCCAGGATTTTATCTTTTTAGGGCTGTGTAGTAACACACACACACACACACACATTAGAACTTTCTCTGTTGGGTTGTAGTGTGAAAAGCACTACGAGCAGGAAATGGGGTAGTGCTAGAAAGTAGTGAAACAAGAAAAGGACACAATGAACTCCTAGTGGGTGGGGAGGAGGGAGGTCAGACTTCAAGAACAGAGGGTCATTCGAACTGAGCACACCGTGGGTGGGAAGAGAAAGAGAAAGACGGACATGCTAGGCAGCAGGATTATCCTGAGTGGAGAGAGCCCAGAGAAGGACATGTATGTCAGTCTGGTTGGAGAATGGGCGGGGGAGTGGGTGTTACACTGTGAGAAAAGGAAGGAAAGGATGGCTGGAAGCTAGCTATGGGAGCATCTGTATTAGTCTTGATTGCAATAGATCTTGACAGCAAATAAAAGAAAGAAGCCTGGATGAGGCATGGAGGAATGGATGGATGGATTGATGGATGAGTGGGTGGATGGATGATGGGTGGATGGATGGATTATGGGTTGATGGATGGGTAGATGGATGATGGATGGATGGATGAGTGGCTGGATGAATGGGTGGATGTTGGAGGCAGAAAGTAGAGCAAGGACAAATTGGGAGTTGGCAGAACATCGAGGACACCAGGCCCAGAGCACCGGGCCTGGGTCACTGTGTGAAAACACTGGGACAGAGTGTCAGTAACTGTTCACCTGTCAAAATAAGGTAGATATAGTTATGAAGTTAGAGAGCAAAAAGCTGCATAAGCATCCAATGTAACTATAAACTTGCTTGTGTAAGCTGATTGAAGCAATGCTGTGTGAGAACCCAATAAATAGGTGAAGGGCAGGATGGTCTGGACCCTCAGTCTGAAGACTGTTGACCCTCTGATCCCCAGCTTTCTATCCTCTCACTCTTGAGTTTCTCAGTCTCCTGCGGCACCTCTTCCTCAGCCCCTGCTCCTGGGGTTGAGCCTGAGCCTGGCAATAATTGGTGCCCAACGTGGGGCATGAATCCTGGCAATTGGCGCCCAATGTGGGACATGAATCCCGGCAGGTGGGTGGAGGGATGGATGGATAGAAGGATTGGAGGAATAAAATATAAACTAATTTGTTCAAGGGTTGTTTAATTTCAGGCTCAGTAAGCTCAAAAGGCTCAAATGTGTCATTGGGACCCATTTGTCTCTGCTCTCAGGACTATTCTTGTGGACTCTCTTCATTATTAGGCCCTGCCTGGTCACTCATTCATTTCTAAGCATGCCATCATTATTGCCCATAGCCTCAGTGGAAAGAAGAAAAAAATTCCTTTCAGTTTTTCTGTTAATCTTCCGTGGGTCATTTAGCACCAGATACCAGGTACTGAGACCAAGAGGAGGGTTCTTGATTTGACCAAATAAGCACCACTCGCTCTCCTCAGGGCTGCAGATGGGCCCCTGCTGTGACCATACCATCTAAAAGCGGGAGAACCGTTTGGTAGGAAAGGGAAGTCAGGGGGCTGCTAACAGAGAGGGAGAGGCGTCTCAGGCGGAAGAACCAGCCGAGCGCTGCCCACCTCCATGTGGACGTTCTGCACTGGCACTTGGAGGGAGGGCCTGGAGAAGTTTTTACCGGTTGAATCTGAAAAAGATTCAAGACCCAAGATCCGTTCGAGATCGCAGATGATCCACATGGGAACTTCCAGCACCAAAGGGATTAGGCAGAGGAGGAGCCAAGTTTTGTGGGGCCTGAATGTACAGGGGTTGGTGCACCTCTTGGAGAGAAACAGAATTCTAAAGCCTCCCAAGTTCATGCGTGTCCCTTGGGAGAGTGAAAGCGATGGACTTTTCTGCCCTGGTGACGTTGTTATATGACTCAGTTCACCTTCTTGTCTTTGGTTAGGAAGATGATGCGGTTGGGTGTGGCCTAACCCTAGTGCATGGAAAGTAGTGTTTTCTCTCTTGGTTGAAAACAAGGAAGTCAGAGACTCGGAAGGATCTGAAGCACATTGCTGGCTGAAGTTGGTGGGGCTGAAGGATTGTTCTCCCCAAGATGTTCAGACCAGGCCCCCCCAAAACATGCCACTTCAGCATGTGGGTTATTTCAGTCTGTGGACCATGGGGCCCTGCAGGCTCACGAGGAACTTTCACCACTCCCTTAACTACCTAAAAGAATGAAAATTGGGTGTGTTACACAGAACGAGGATTTTTATCAGAAATCACCTTTCTGTCTATATGACAGGGCCAACATCCAGTTTCAGAGCATCTGGTCTTCTCATATGAGTCCCCCTCCTCATCATGTGGGTCCTCTCTTCCCTCCTGGAAGCCCCAGGCCCCTCTCTCATCCCTTAGCTCAGGACAGAGCCCCGTTCTGCCCCACTGGTTTTGGAGGCCACATCTATGTATATTCTCCAGCGTGTGTAATGACATTTATTTTTTTCTCCTCCCAATCTATCTGATATTAATCTGACTACAAGCAGCCCCAGAAGAACCCAGCAGGGTAGGGAGGATTTCCTCTCTGCCCCCGCCGAGCCGCATGATAGCAACACAGGCTCAGTCCGCAGGACTGAGGGCGGCCCTCTCTCAGCCAGCTTGGAGGTAGAGCCAGTCTTACAACTGCAAGGAACTGCGTTCTCTTAACAGCGGACTGAGATGGGAGAAGGTCCTTCTCTGAGCCTTGAGAGGTGCACCTGGGCAGGCTGATTCTTGACGTCCAGCGGAGACCCCTGCCACCCCATGAGGCTTCCACCCTACAGAGTGCTGGAAGCCCCTCTATGGGTCACATTGGTTGTAAATAAATAGAAAACAAGTAAACTTTTTAAGTAAAAGAGACAGAACGATGACATAAGTGTAGCCCGAGGGTCCATTCAGTGGCAGGTCCTGACTTCTCATGAGCTTTGTGGACAATTCCCCATTGTAGTTCATCTTGTTTGGGCCCCGTGTCCCCTCTCTTCCTGTCTTTCCCAATTCTCTTCAGCACAAAACAGGCACGAGTTCCTATCCGATCTCCCAGGTGACCTCTGGAACTCAGTTCTCCTTGCCTTTTTGGCCCCAGTTTCTCTCCCCACCCGATATCCCATCCAAGATGCTGCCAAGCCATCGGGTCCATTTCGCTTCCTGGCAAAGAGAGAGAAAAAAAGCAAAGCTCTCAAAATTATTAGGTAATGATATCACTTTAAAAAGCGACACAATATTTTCACAGCATGACGCCACTTAGCCGTGGTTTAATAAAACGTGGAAGAGCGGGCGGCCAGCGGCAGCCTGGGTGGGGGACAAACAGCTCTCGAAACTCACATCAGGAAAATTACTTTTTCTTCAAATGGAAACTTTTCAATTGCTTTCAAATAGCTGGAGCTGATAGAAATAATTTGCTTAGCACGTTTGCATACGCTGCCTGTGTCTTCTCCGCAGGCGCCGGGGCTCCGTTAATAACGAGAGGTGCGCGGGCCCTCCCTGCCGGGCTCCTGTGATTTAGAGGTGGCACCGAACCAAGTCAGGGCCTCGACTGACGCCTAAATGCAATTCCGTGCCGTGTCCCCGCGGCAAGTGAGGCCAGCGGGGAGCGTGTGCACACCGTGTTGCATGCATGTGCATGTGTGTGTGGGTGTGTGCAATGCATGCAAACACATGCCTGTGTGAGCACGCACACACGTGTGCTGCCTTGTGTGCACATGCATGTGGGTGCATGCACGTGTGTGTGCGTGGGCCGGTGAACATGTGAGCTGGTGTGCATGCGACTGCATGCGTCTGCATGAGTGTGTGTCTTGTGTGTACACGTGTGTGTCCCTGGGGCAAATTAAGGCCAGTGGTGAGGGTGCGGGTGGAAGTGTCTGTGCTGGTGCATGTGTGCGCGCCTGTGAGTGTGTCTGTGTGTGAGTGTGCACACGTATGCGCAGCCCAACCAGGGCAGCCCTGACTTCAGCCTGCTCGTCAGCCCGTCTCCAGGGTCTTCAGATAACAGGCTGCTGGCTCCAGTCTCCAGGTGCTACTGAGGGACCCCGGGCTCCTGAGGGAGAAATGACTTAGGTTCCCAGAAAACCAACGATTGCCTGAGCATTTAGGGGGCTGTGCAGTGGCCCTGGGTCTAGCAGATATTTGCATGTTTATCACATCCCTGGAGAATTAGGCTGCGAAGTTCTCCTCTGGGCCTCCCTTCCCTGAGCTGCAGCGTGGGACTCGGGCAGAGGACGTGTGAGTTCAGTGTTTCCAGAGGGAGGTCTGGGAGTGCGGTGTCGTGGGGGCTTGTGTGGCCCCGGCGTGGCTGCAAACCCAGGGAGCATGAGGAGCTCGCGCTTCTGTCCCTCCATCCCTGTGCCGCCGGGACAGGGGCTCAGGCTGGTGTGAGTGCGGCTTCCAGGCCCACTAAGCGCCCCGCCGTCCTTCCCGTCCACGAGGCCCAGCCCCTGGGAGAGACAAGCACCCGCCGGCCGTGGTAGGGAGTGTCTCCCCGGGCAGTTTTTTATGATGACTTCTGACTCATGACAAGTGGTATTGATTTTGCATTCACATAAAGCTCCTTATAAAATATATCTCTTCACGTGTTTTAAAGGGAGTCTGTTTAAAGAAAGGCAGACAGGATGGCAGGAGTCAGTGGACAAACGAACTGGGAGCTTTCCCTGGCTGGTGACCCCAGGCGGGACACTGGGGCTGCAGGGAGGAGCCAGCCTGTGCTCAGCTGGAGCGGAGCGAGAGGTGCAGCAGGGCCGGTCCCCACTGGGGAGAGCTTGCTAGTCCCTGTCCTGAGGCGCCTGCGCAGACCTGACTGGGTGGAGCGGGCGCCCACCGCTGAAAGGATGGGGGGCGTCTTTGCAGCGCACACGGGCAGAGCCGCACCGGAGAACTGGCCACCCAGATGTTTTCCCAGAGCCCCGGGCGGCCCAGAGCGGATGGGACAGCGGGCGCTCTGGGGGATGCCGGCGGCTTCGCAGCGGGGCTGAGGTGGGGAGAGCCCTGACTCGGCCTCCGCACTGTGCTGCTGCTGGGCGCGTCCACCCTCTCCGGGTCCATGTCCTTGCTTGTGGGTGCATGGATACGTTTTCTCAGAGGATTCGAACTCAGTTACCAGGGACAGTGCGCGTTAAGTAATTACAATTCCCTCTTTCCGCCTCTCCTGCCAGCACGCCTGTTCCATTTTCTTTGCTTTTTAAAGAAAAGGTGCAGCAGGCAGGCAGAAGAGAGAGGATAAATTCAGAAGCACTGTATTCATTTCATTTAGTTGTTCATCCCGGTTGTTCCCCGCTAGCCTGGGATGCGAACCTGGGTCCGGGGATGTGTGGACTGCGTGGGCCAGAGGCGGCGGACCCAACCGCTTCTCCACCAGGGTGCCAGCCCCACCTTGCACACTGCTTGTCATCACCTGGGCTCGGGAGGCAGCGTGCGGTGCGACGCCCGGGCTTGTGAAGACGCGCAGTGACCCAAGGCGTGGCCGCAGGTGAATCACTGCTTCCGGAGCCGTGGTTCAGTCCAGCGCTGGGCCTCAGCTGGCTTCACCTCAGGGACACCCAAAGAGCCCGGCCTGCACGTCCTCACGGGGGTCCCTGGGGGGACAGGCAGAAATTCGGGTCTGGGGGACCCTCCCTGGTCCACCCCTGGGAAGGGGAACGTCGGCTGGGCAGCCGGGCAGAGCGAGGCAGGGGGCTCGGGTGTCGGCTTTGCGATGTGGGTGTGAATGACAGCTTGCTTGGGAAATTAAAATTCCGTAAAACCTCCCGTCGGGACTCTCAGGAAAGCACCATCAAGCTCCTTCAGGAAGCAAAAGGGGGCTGCCCGGAGCGGGAGCGCCGGTGGTCGGCGGCGGGAGCCTGGGGCGGCCGGTGGGCATGTGTTTGGATGGGACGGGCCTGGCCTCGTCTGGCCTCCACGCGGGCCGCTAGGCCGAAGGGGCGGGGCTGGGCTTGGCCCCAGAAAGCCTGGGTTTGACTCCATCCTGCCGTCACCGGTGGGACTGGAGGTCCCGGCAGGTGTCCCTCGGCGAGGGGAGGTGCCGCGTGGATGAGTGCTGGTCCCAGAGGCTGGCAACGCGCTGTCGGCCATACAGCACCAGCGAAAAGGCATTTCAAGCACTTCCTTGGTGGCCTGGGGAGAGTTAGCAAACACTGCCCTTTGAGAAAGCAAAGTGGCCGAGGTCAGGACACAACTAGTTATCAAGTCTCCCTTGAGAGTAGAAAGTGGGCTTCTCTGGTGCACCAGTGTTTCCAGGAAGATGTCCGGCGCATCATCGGGCTTAATTTAAATGGCAGAAGTAGGAGCTTCTGGGTGTCCTCCTTAGTTATTTCAATCGACTGCGGCAGGAATTCTCCCACCTGATTTTTCAGACACATGGGAACGGAGTCTGGGGAAAGGAAGATCCCTCCCGAGCTCCCGGCTCCCTGCAGAGGAGGAGGGGTGTGGACCTCCGGGCCACCCTCTCCTCTGGCCTGATCTGCCAGGACTATGAGGGAATGACCGGCCCGAGTTTCTGTCTCAGGTCTAGAGAAAAAAAAACACCAGTACTGGGGACTTTTCTAAATTAAAGCAAACCCTGCGCCTTCGGCTTCCCGGTGGCAGGAGACAGCAACCATTTATCAGCAGGCTGCTGCCCGCCGGAGGTCACTAACTTCTTTACAGTCCAGAGCAGCAGCGGGCACCGGAGGGGTGGGGCCCAGGGCTGGCCCTGTCCGCGGTGCTGACCCTCTGAACTCACCCCAGCGGGGGCTTGGCAGTTCCAGCGCGACACCCTCCAAGGGACTGGTCTGACCCTCATTTTCCAGCTTGTTCCAAATGCTCACCAGAGATTCTGCCACCAACAGGGCACATCCCTTGAACTCAGTGTCCCCAGACCCAACCGGCACCTCTGCAGCGCAGGTTGGTGTTTCTGCCTTCTTGGTAGCACCTGGGGTTCTTGTTTAAAAGTGTGGCTTCTTGGCCCCATACAGTCTTACAAAAGGAACATTTCTGAGGGTGTGTCCCAGGAATCTACAAGGGGCAACTCAGGTGATTCCTCTGCACATTAGAACTTGAGAATCATGGTCAACACTAAAGTGGTGGGCTCTCCCAGGGCCCATGCCCCAGGACTCAGAACCTGGTGGCTGCTGAGTGGGAGACATGGGGACACCTGTGTCAGAGGAAAGTGGGACACCAGTATGTCTCCATCTGGCCACAGGGTGAGCTGAGATTGCAAGGCTTCTGGAGCCAGGAGAAGGGGAGACCCCAGGACAAGGCACGCAGACCCAGTCTCCGGCTCTGCCACTAATACTCCAGGAGAACTTATCTGCATCTTGGTTTATTTATCTGTGAAATGGAGCTAATAAGACACCCAGAGAAGTCTGGTGAGGATTCCAAGGAAATTGATATGGTGAGGTTGAATTTATCAGCAATAATGTCAGCAAAAGTGCCCGAAAACGATAAACTGTGCCTGAACAGAACCTAATAGATGACCAGATTTCACATTTATCCACTCAGCCATCTATCCATCCATCCTCCATCCATCCATCCACCCATCCACCCATCCATCCACCCACCTACCCATTCACCCATCCATCCATCCATCCTCCATCCATCCATTCATCCATCCATCCATCCTTCCACCCACCTACCCACCCACCCACCCACCTACCCACTGACCCTTAAAGCCATCCATCTACCCACTCACCCATCCATCCATCCATCCATCCTCCATCCATCCATCCATCCATCCACCCACCCATCTGTCCCTCCATCTGTCCATCCATCCTTCATCCAACATGTGTTGAGTGTCCACTCATACTGGTACACACGGACAATACCCAGTGCTTGTCCTGAGACAACTGTTGAAGATGACCCCAGTGATGCTGAACGATGATCAGATGCCGGAGATGGTAACATGGACCCTCACGTGCCTCTCAGGTTCACTTTACTCAGAGTGAGTGAGTGGTCATCGGGGGCTGAGCTGTTGGGGATGCTGCACGTGCTGGGGACTTTTGAGGGCGGAGGAGGCAATCATTTTGTAGACATAGCACAGCTGTATGACCCCATCTTGGGCTGTGCTGTCCCCGTGGGCCTGCTGGCCTGGCCGTGGAGAGCAGTATGGCCCAGGTGGAGGGGTGGGAACAGTCATCTGGGACAGGGCAGCTGGTCTAGCAGTGTCCCTGTCCTTCAGTGGCATTTCTCAGTGGAGAAAGCTGGGCTGGGAATTCGGTTAGCCTGGGTCCAAATCCAGATTCACTTCCTTGGGAGCTGTGTGAGCCGAGCCTCAATTTTGACATGGAGGTCAGATGCAAGTGAGGGGCAAATCCATCTTTCTTTCCCCAAAGCTGTCACCTCTAGAAATCCCTTGGGAGAACGCCGGCCTCCCTCCTGCTGCCCTCCCTCCTGGTGGCCTTTGGGGACCTCTCCAGCTAACCATGATTTGTCTGCCGAGAGACAGGCTGCCGCTTGCTCTCTGGACGCCCACCTCCTCCCACTCGTCGTGTCTGAGGGTGGTGACAGAGTTGGTGCCACGTCCGGGTCGGGGACGACTCAGACAGTGAGTGCCTTCAGGGGTCCTGGCTGTGCTCTTGGCCAGTGGAGAGGAGGCCCAGATGTGGCCAAATGTTGCGTCTGGGAACAAAGGGTGAGTTATGGAGATGGTAGAAGGCTTGGATCAGCCACTGCACAGTGAGGAACGAGGTTCTGCTTTTTGGGAGCATCAGCCGTGATGGCCGAGGTCTGGTGACATAGATGGCATTCACCAAGCTCTCGGTGTGGGCCCAGCTCTGGGCTGCAGCCGCCTGAGTCCGTCACACCCTCACTCCCTTGTGAAATGCGGTTGGAGCTGGTGCCCTCGTTGCAGAGGAGAAACTGAGTCTGAGGGAGACGAAATAACCACTGGGGACACAAGGTCGGGGTGGAACTGGGACCAGGACTGACTTTGGAACAGAGCAGCTTGGCCCCAGGCTCCTGGTGAACCTGGAGCCCTATGCGTCCCTGCCCCCACGCCCCCAAACTTCCCAGGCCTTCATGGCCCCAGCAGCATCCACCGTCCTAAGACTGTTACTCTGGGGGATTTGTCTGTTCATTTGTTTTCCTTTCACCGTTCACAATATTCCATATGGGCGTGAGACCATCCTGCTTTTCTCCTTTCCGACTTATTTTGCTTGACACGATCCCCTCCAGTTGCATCCAGATCGTTGCCAAAGGCACAATGTCATCTCTTCAGGAGCTGCACAGCTTTCTGTTCAGTATGTGCCCCAGAACGTCCCTCTCCGTCATCCGTGGGCAGGCGCGCAGGCTGCATCCATGGCTGGGCTGTTGGGAACTGTGCTGTATGATCACAGGCTGCAGGTATGTTTTCTGATTAGAGATGTCGTGTCCTCTGGGTCTCTGCCCAGGAGTGGGATGGCTGGATCCACCTGTAATTTTCTGAGGCATCGCCATTGTTTTCCAAAGAGTTGGCACCATATCACACCCCCACCCAGTGTAGGAGGGGCCCCTCTTCTCCACACCTCCCAACACCTGATGTTTCACGTCTTTTGGATCAAGGCCATTCTCACTGGTGTGACGTGCTGTGACCATTTCTTGAATCTCAACCAGGCGCCAAATACTGGCCTGTGGGATTGAGCCCCAAACAGCTCAGCCAAGGTCTCCGCTGTCACAGTATACTTTCTGGGGTACACGGCAGACTGGGAATATGATTTAGTGACATGAGCTAGCAGGTCCAGTCAGTGAGTACTAAGGGACAGGAAGGTGACAAATGGTGCTCGGTGACAGCCCTGCTGCGGCTGTCAGAGGTGTTTCCTAGGAGGCCACACTTACACCAAGGAAGGTGGGGGCCAGTGCATTCCAGGCAGCAGGGGCAGCACATGCAAAGGCCCGGGGGCAGGGATCACATGGGAGGCCAGTGAGCGAGTTGGGCATGAGTTCAGATGCCCTTGGACGCCCCTCTCTGCAGGGCTGTACACCCACCGCAGTGTCAGACATTTCTGCTCTTCCTCTCACCGCCTCTCTTCTTTTTCCGGGACACATTCCTGCCCTCCTGGGAGAGCAGGAACCAGGATCTCTGCGCTCCTCTTCCTCTTTCCACTTCTAAGGGGTCCCTCCACCTGGCAGCGCAGAGCCGCACCTGCGTAGGTTTTCTTCATGCAGGAAGTGGAAGCCCGAATCCTTTGAATTTGCTGAAAGTACCTGCTGTAATCACCGGGCCACATCCGTAACGGGAGTTTATGTAATTATTAGTTTGAATGGCTCTGCTCATCACGATGCGGATTTTTAATTTGCGGAGGCATCGCCAGATTCTTGATTGGATTCCCTTTTGACCATGAAGCCGAGGACATATGTTCATGCGTGTTCATGGCTGGGACTCCTGGGCGAGAGCCATGCGCTTGGCAGGGGCGGGGCTCGGCGAGGTGTTTCCGAGGGAGGTGGCAGGGGACAGTGCCCTCCCGGTCCCTGAGCCTGAGGTGCTGCCAGGAGCTGCCTCCATTTGCGTGGGGGGGCCGCGTCGTCTCTGGGAAAACCGGCGCCGCACCGCTGGGCTGGCGGGGTGCAGCCCTGACGACGGCTCCGGAGCTGCTGTGCGCACCGCGGCTGACCCAGCCCTGGACGCTGACTTCTGTGTCGTGGGGGAGGCGAGGGCCCCGGGTTTTGTGGAAGACATGTGCCCCCAGTCTGCTGGCGATTCTTCTAGTCTGGGCCCTCTCCCACCCTTCAGCTGATGGGGGGGCACCCGCCTCCATCACGGGCTGTCAGCTGCTGTATTTGAAGTCCGCCCCCTTAAATGCTAATGTTGTCTGAAAAATGCCTGCGCTGAAGCTGCTGGGATCCTGGGTGCCTGGGGCCAGATAGCTAACACAGGCGGCCTGCCCCGGATCTGGGGGGAAGTGCCAGGGGGCTTGGGGCCGGGAGTCAGGAGAAGAGTGTCTCACACACAGTTCTCACCTTGAGGAAAAGTGGGTGCGGTGAACACCTGCCCTGCAGCGTTCCAGGTGACAGGAGACAGGGAATTGAGGGTCACTGTGCTGGTCACCCTGCTGGTTCCATTTCCTCTGCCCTGTAGCCCCCAGGTGCATCAGCGTTGGTGTGAGGACTGTGAATTCTTCCTTCCCATGTGCACTGTGACTCGGCTAACGTTCAGCCTTTCTGCCACGGGGGACACTGACTGTCCCTGACATGACCCGGCTAGTAGCAGTGTCCAGCGCACAGGCGCAAGTTTTCTTGGACAAGCTGCCCGCGGCTGTCTGACGATTAAACCAGCCGGAACGGGCGCGCCTGGTGGTTCATGGTTAAATCCGCCGGACGCAGTGCACACGCATCCTAGGGTCCTGGGTTCCAGATCCGGAGCTGCTGAAGTGCTGCTTCCTCGGTGCTCGTCCTGCCTGCCTGTCTCTGCTCATCTCCATTCCTGCTGCGCCTTTAAAACATTTTTAAATAAATAAAAGAATCAGCGCAAACAATCGGTGAATACCGGAGGCCCCGAGACCTGGGTCCTGAGAATCGTATTTGAGAAATTCTCCGCCAGAGACCAGGAATCTTTCTTTGTGTTAGTTTCTGTGGTTTTGTTTTCCAAGCTGTCCTGATATGCATATCACAGGGGCCTGGGGGAACAGTGGCGGCCAACCTCCGGAGCAGGGTGTCGGGGGGAGACTGAAGGACGCACATGACCGGTGGCTGGCCTGGCCCTTCCGAGTCCGGGTTAGTTGTTGGGGCAAACAGCGCAGTCCCAGGCCGCCGGGTGACTGTCCGCGCCATGCGGGCCAGCCTGGGGCGGACATTCTCACCTGGGGACGATGGCCCTCTGGTAGTGTCACCAGACAAACCCCATGCAGTTGGCGGTGCCTTTTGGTTGACCATTCTTTCGTATGACTGTGTGTCCTAAAGATGACACAAGCTTACTCATCTTGAAAGCGATGTGCTGTTTATCTGGAAGTCAGATTAAACAAGGCAGCTTTTATCGGCTGCATCTGTTAACCTTACCCCCAAGGGACAAATGGAAATGTCTGGCAAATCGTTGCTTGTCCCCATGGGGGTGGCAATCGCTCCTGGCCACACAAGGGTGGGGGCCAGGCAGCTGTAAAGCCTTCAGCGCCCAGGGCGCCACCAGCAAGGACCCAGCCCGAATGCCCATGGCCTGCGGTGAGACCCCTCCCCACGGTAGGCACTGCCTCCGTGTTGACCACACACTCGTGGGGACAATCCCTCACCGCTGGCCGGCCACGGTCTGGTGGAGGGAGGGGGCTTCCTGCACTTGGGGTGGACCCCATCCACCGGGGACCGAGCCTGCATCGGGAGAGAGGGCACAGGCCATGCGGTGGGTCACGCCGGCCTTGCTCCGGCCAGGTGGGGCCGGTCTTGCTGGTCGGCTTGGCCTCTCCACCAGACACTGCTGAGAGAGGAGCGTTTAACCCGGCAGAAAACGCTGTCGGGAAGGGAGCAGACAGGAAGATTTTTCACCCTAATTTCACGGATGCTCGCAATGCCCTTGTCCAGCATCTTGAATCTTCCATTATTAAAGCTTTCCTTAATTAAAGTGGTGTGTGACCTTCCGAGGGCCAGGCCAGAAAGGGCATGGTTTCTGTGCTTCTGAGCACAGCATTTCAGCTCCAGGGCACTAATGAGGACTCGTAAGTCAGCCGAGTCATCAGAAACACCCCTGAATTCTCGGTGAGGCCCTGAGAGTGTGCCGTGAGCTATTATTTCATCTCTGCATCCTGAAAATTGGCCAACCTGCGGTGGCCCAGTTTAAACGCTCCCTCCACCCGCTCTGCAGCCTTTCACTCTCAGCCAAGGCTTCCAGAACCTTGTGGAGGAGGGAGAGGGCATCCCGGGACTGAAGGGGACACTGACCAGCGAAGGAGGGTCTCGCTGCTTCTGTGACCCCGTCTGGCCAGTGGGTTCTCAAAGGAGAAGCAAGTTCTAGATGAAACAGTGACACATATCCACCAGGCTTTGTCCAGCACCCGAGAGCTGTTTCTCCCGGATGTTTCTCCTGGAAACCTGGGGGAAACCAAGAAATAGCCTTTTGAGGATAACGGGTATGATAAAAATACCAGTAGCTGAGTTCTGTTGGACAGCTCTCGTGTTGTAAACAGTGTTGAGCTCAATGTCAGCCTACGTCTCTGTGTTCTGATCGTTAATTTGATGTGTCAAATTGAATGGGGTCGAAGGAACCCAGATACTTGGTCCAACAGGATTCTGGGTGTGTTGGGGTGGTTGGGATGGGAGGAACATTTGAATGTGGACTGCCGAAGCAGATGGCCCTCCCGGGGTGGGTGGCCCTGTGGTCAGTAAGAGGAAGGCACTGCTGATGCTTGGGTGGGGACGTCTTGCCCTGCCTTTGGACGGGAACTGAAAAATCAGCTCTTCTTGGGTCTCCAGCCTCCTGGCTCTCAGATGGGAACTCAGCCGCTGACTGACTCCTGTCACTCAGTCTCTAACCCTCACCATCTCCCAGGACCCTTCTTCCAAATATCGTCACATTGGCGGTTAGGGCTTCAACACATGCGTTTCGGGGGACACAAACATCGCAGCGCCTCCTTCCATTTACCTAGTGGTTTGTTGAGATACGAACATCTTGGGGTTAAAGGATATGAAGAGGACATTTTCGAAAAGTTCAAAATAGAGTTACTTTAACCTATGATGCAATGGGGAGAAGCCACACAGTTAACCTACAACAAAAGCACTCGAGTCTGGTTGGAGTTACGAGGATGTGTAAGGCGTGGAAAAGCTCACTCAAAAACCAGAAGATATTTGCAGAGCCTGAGGGTGTCAGTGACTTTCTGTCCCTGTCCCCTCAGGTCACCAACAAGAGCCTTAGGGTGGGAGGGGCTGGGGGTTCCAAAGCCTTTTCTCTTTATCATTTCACTCACTCCTCACCACAGCTCATTTTCCAGCAAACGGACTGAGACCGTGTAAGAATGTGACTTAACGCTACCGGATTCCGTTTCTACAGCCACGCGCCTCTCCTGGCGGCCAGGTCCCTTGCCCCGAACTCACATCGGGACTCAGCAGAGGCGGAGCGGCGTGATGTCACCTTCAAACGGATTTCCTGATGCAGCTATCACTGCATCCACAGTTCAGCTAGGTGCCTTTCCACACCCTTTTCCTTGTCCTTCTTGAGTGAATCAGACATCCTGCCTTTCAGAGAACTGTCACCGCTCAGAACCTTCTAGCTCCCCATGAAGCACTTGGGGAAGTGAAGAAGGAGTCTGGTTCCTGCATAGCGTTCTTTTTTTAAATATAATAATCATAGTAGTATTTCTTTGGTTGACAGAGTCACACTCATGTTAAGGTATTGAACAGTCTCCGTCACACACCACGCTCACCATCAGAGTCCCCGGGTCCTTCCCACTACCTGTTCCCTCTCTCCTTCCTTCCCTTCCCCTTTCCACTCCCTCCAAAGAGTTCTTAACTTCACAGCGCCCCAGTCCCACCCCTCCACCACCCTCCTGCTGTTTGTCAGCCCCCATTTCATTCCTTACATGCAGTCGGACACTTTCAAGTAGAAGTGCAGCCAAGAAGCCAGGAGTCTCTTCTCAACAGCACAGCTTCCTGGAAGGAGCAGAGCAAAGATTCCGATGGGCTGTTGACAAAGGGCTCCCCTCAGTCCACTAAACAGGACTGGATTGTGCTCAGCACCCCCTGCCCAGGTGACCAGAAGCCAGGAGGGTTGAGAATGCTACTTTCTCCTTCTTTTCTCTTTTCTAGCCCCTGGCTGACCCTAGAAGAGGACAAAGAAACCTGAGGAGAGGGTTTTCCAAGAAGCTTTTCTAATTCCCCCAACCTCCCTGCAAAAGGGTCGCCTCCTTCTTCCTCATACTCTCTCCCAAAATTCCCTGTTTTTTTCTGTTTGGACACGTCACATGCTCTGTGATGTAGCATCATTTAATAAAAATTGCTCCAAAGGATATGCCAAGCAGTCTACCCTGGTTGTTGTAGGTCATTGTCCCCAGAGTTGGGCAGGTGATGTCCATGAATATCCACATTTAACCCTCATTCAAATGGAATGGCTTAAGCTTCCCAAGTCACGGAAAGGTAATTCCAGTTTCTAAACTCAGGTGGTGCAATACACACCCTTAGCTCCTACCCGAAACTTGACTTGTTAGTTGTCCCTCTGTTCGCAACTACCCCCCCCACCCCTCCTACCATTTAGCATTTGATTCAGTTGCTTGTGATAGAATTTCTAATAATGGTAACTAAAATAAGGTACACATTAGTTTTTTATCATGGAAAAGACACCCAGAAACAGGAGGCCCTTGGTAAGCGTGGCAGCTCCATGAATGTATGTGGAGTAGAGCTCAACACAGTTTCAAAATCCCTTGTGTGGCTCTGGTCCTCATGGTACAAAATAGCTTCTAGAGATCCAGCCATCACAGCTGTATTCCAGGAAGAAAGATGAATAAATAAAGGGGCAAAGAAGGATGCAACTCCTCTCCATATGAACACCTCCCAGGGGTGTCACATCACACTTCACACTTATATATCTTTGACCAAAACTTAGTTATACCTACCCTTTATACCGAAATCTTTGGCAAAGCCCAAATCCCATCCAGGCTGAGCTATTATAAGAGTTTCTTAACTTGTCTCCCTGATGCCAGTCTCTTTCTGTTCTAATTTTTATCCTGTGCTGCTGCTAAGACAATTTTCTTTGAACAATGCTTTGTCCTCTGAGCCCCCTGATCTGAAATCCTTCATGAATCCTCTTTATCTGTAAGATTAAGTCTAAATTCCATTTCCTGCCCAAAATGCCTATTCACTTTTCTTTTATGTGGCATGTGTATCCCTATCTCTCTTCTTCTATTCACATTATCCCCTCTGACTAGAAAGTCTTCACCCCTTTGTCTCCATGTGTTTAATACCCCTTTCAAAACCCACATCCTTCATTCATTCCTTCATTCACCCATCTACCCGTCACTGAACAAATGCTGCTCATCACTACAAAAAGCGCTCGGAGCAGTGGCTAATAGAGAGGAGTGGGTGGCTGGAATGATTAATAGAAATTGAAATAAAAGTGGCAATAATGTGCCTGTCCTATTCCCCCTTCTCTACATTGGGAATTAAACCATTTCCTTCTCAGTAATCCAGAACTGAAAAATTGAAAACGGGCTTTTATGGATGACGCTAAGGGTACATTCCCTTGAGAGAAAGAAATTCTCTTTATCTGATGGAGCTGATCTCTGGGGTTCCAGCCAGGCATCTGAGCTCAGTGTGGCCTTCTGATGCTTGGGGAGCAGCCACCTCAACTTGGGTCCCCAGTTAGAAAGCATTCAGTGAACAAACACAATGGCGTTTTACTCATTTCCCACGGCCTTATGCAGTGTTCACCGCTGCGGCAGAGATTTCCTATTTGACCATGGATCTAGGGATGTGCTCTATTTTTATTGACATTTCCTACATATGGAGCAGATGCACCCAGGGACCCATGTTGCACCATGAATGTTTGTAAGGAAACACACCCATGAAATCCCTCCAGAGCAGAGGGTGGAAGGCCAGCCCTCATCGCCACGCCTACACGCTTCTCTTCAAGCAACCGTGGTTCTGACTGCGATGGCCAGAGTCCTCTTCTCCAATCTAATCAGGTGGGCATGCCAGGGGTGCTTCTCTTCCTTGAACCAGAGGTCCCCTCGGAACAGCCCTGACCCACATTAGTTTAGCACTTGAGTCCTTTCCATCATCCTTGATACAGTTTATGCCATGGATAAGACAAGATGTCCCAAGCTCCCATCTGATAGGACAAGATGTCCCAAGCTCCCATCTGATAGGACAAGATGTCCCAAGCTCCCATCTGATAGGACAAGATGTCCCAAGCTCCCGTCTGATAGGACAAGATGTCCCAAGCTCCCGTCTGATAGGACAAGATGTCTCAAGCTCCCATCTGATAGGGCAAGATGTCCCAAGCTCACGTCTGACAGGACACAATGACCCAAGCTCCCGTCTGATAGGACAAGATGTCCCAAACTCTCATCTGATAGGACAAGATGTCCCAAGTTCCCATCTGATAGAACAAGATGTTTCAAGCTCCCATCTGATGGGACAAGATGTCTCAAGCTCCCATCTGATGGGACAAGATGTCTCAAGCTCCCATCTGACAGGATGAGATGTTCTAAGCTCATCAGAATTCTCCCTCAAACCAGTACTGGTACCAGTCGTTGCTCTAAGAGACCCTGGCTTCTTACAGTGAGGAATGCTATTTCAAGACTGAATTCTAAGTGCTGGAGATGCTCATTGTGATGGGCTACTCATGGCTTCTAGTTCTTTATGGTGGACAGAACAAGGCACACACGCACACGCACACACACGCACACACACACACACAGACACTCACTTCAAAATCAGAAGGACAAAATGCCTGCTGTGCCCATACCAATACTTCCAATTCAAATTCTGCAGCACAGAGATGTTAGTCTCTTCTCTGTGGCACCTGCCCGCCCTCCCTGTCTTCCACCCTGTCCTAGTCCTTAAAGAATATTCTCGAATTAGGACGTTCTGAAATTCTCTGCTCCCTTGATCACACAGCACCCCGACTCCAGTCTCAGCATCACAGGACTCTTACTACCACCACCAGGCTTGAGATCTGAAAACGAGTTTTTAAAATCACTTGCCTTTGCTCCCTGTGACTTGCCTCTTTTTAATGGCTGTGCCGTCTGCCCTGCCGGGTCTGACAGCTGCTGTGTCTCTTGATGCTGCCTCAGTGAGTGTCCGTTCTGCACGCACCTGTGTGATGAGTGTACTCTTGTCACTCCTGTGGGTCATGTGTGCGATCTGGAGTGAATTCTTCATTCCCAGCACATTTCCCCAGGTTTTCGCACCTTGCATGCAGTTTGTTGTCTTCTATGCAAAAGACACGCATGTCTTAGATGCAAGTTTCACCTACAGTCTCTTCTTTAAGTCTCTTAAGTGCATCAGCCCAGTCTGGCTAAACTGGTTCCATCAAACTGCGTGTGAGTAAGTTCTTCCCTGCATGGGTCGTGTGCTCTTTGGCACAGAGGCCCAGAAGGATGATTTTTCTTTCAGCTTTAGTTGTTCTGCCACATTGTCTCTCGATATTGCCAGTCTAGACAGTATCTGCGGTTCATGATTTATCCTTTTAATATGTGACTTTACTTGTTTAACATTAAGAAAGTTTCTTTAATATAAGATAGTAACATTTGTTCTTTTCTTTTCCTTCACTTTCTTTACGGGAGCCCCATTCCCCATATTGGGTCTTCTTCGTCTGTGTTTAACATCTGTGACTCTCTCTTGAATCCCTGTTTTTTTTCTTTTCACCTTTTTCTTTCTCTTTTTCACAGCTTTATATGCACACCATAAGATCCACCCATAGTGAGTGCAGTACATATTTTCTTCTTCTTTTATCTTTTTATTTCTCCTAAAGCATTCATGTCATGTGTCTTGCCCTTAAGTTTCTTTTTCCTTGTTTACCCTGCATTGCTAAAATTATTTTTTTCCTTGATGATAATTCTTAAATCCTCTCACCTACTTCTAAAACTTTTCTAATGCTGATTTATGTTGTTTTCCATATCTCCTCTCACACTCTCTCGATGCCTCTGGGCGTGTGCTGAAAAAGCGTTGATCTTGCCTTGACATATCTCTGGCGTGCTTCTCTTACTGTGGGTATTGTTCCCCAGTCCTTATCCTATCTTTTTTCTTCTAATGAATTTGTGGGAGATATGGATATGCCTCTGATTCTCTTCTGTGGCTCATTTTTATGTGAGATAATTCATGAAATTTTAGAAAGAGTTTTGCTTCCAGTGACTTTTCTAACTTCACCAACTCCCTTTTGTTATTTTTTTTTTTCCATGTAGCTTAAAGAAACCCTGCCTGTTTCTTTCTCATGTCCTTCTTCTTTCTCCAGCTCTCACTTTTATCTGAACTTTCTTCTTCCTCCATCCCTATTGTCCTTTCTTGGTCTTTTCCAGCAATGTCGTCTCTGTGCTGCATGGTTCTGGAAGCGGCCCTGACTGCACAGTTTGGGGGATTTGCAAGGGCCACACCAATTCCCTTTGAATCTTACTGGGGTACATTGCGTCCCCTCGTTCGGGAACGAGCCCCTAGTTTCGACCATTGTTCCCCAGTTAACACTCCACACATACCATCTGTTGCCATCATTTGGGGGTCTCCGGGTGCCCAGGCTGTGGCGTGACCCCCTGTCTCCTGCTTCCTCCCGCTGGTCCAAGGAGCCTTGGGGACATGGATAGTTTGTCCCCACGTGCTGACGTGTCGACATTCACACAGTCACTTCGTTATTTCTTACATAGTTGTCTGGTGTTGACTTTTGCTCACTGGTTGCTCTGTCTCTGTGTACGGAGGGGATTTGGAAAGAATCAGAAACGGCTGCCGCCATTTCTCTAGAATCCCAAATAACATCCATTCCATGTTTGATGGGGAATCTGAAACCCGGAGGGTCGGCTGAGCCCAAGGCAGACGGCTCCCTTGATTACGATGGCAGATGGCTTGGTGAATAATGAACACCCTTGAGACTTTAACCAGAAACACACACGCACTGAACACAACCCAAGCTTGACCTTGAGCTGTGCAGATACAAGTAAGAGAGAAACCTTGTCCCTGGGGACTCGGATCATCTCTAGGGAGAACAGACTTGGCACTAACTAAGTCCAGGAGACAGTAGTGAGAGCATCTGAACCTGGGCCACATGCAGTCATTGTCTCATAGACGCCGCACCTGCCAGGCTGACTGAAATCGTGAGATTTCCAGACCTGCGTTCCATGACTGTGTGGCCGCATTTTCATTGCCATGGGGTCTGCCATCTGTCCCTCCTGGGCAGCACTCTCTCTTGACTGGATCTCAGAGCACCAGGGAGGCCAGTTTTGTGTTTGGGACCAACTTGCAGAAGTGTGTGGACACAAACCGTGAGGTGTCTGTCCTTCCTGACAAAAGCAGGGCTTTGTGTGAGTCGCTGTCCCTGCTGGGTTCTGTACGTGCGGAGAAGGGTGAGGACAGGTGATGCACACCTGCTGGTAGGGTTGTCAGCAGAGCAAGCCAACATGTGGGCTGCAGTGAGATACAGTGTGTGTAGCAGGTGACAGGAGAATGACCTGACCTCATAAAGAGATGAGCTGAAAGACTGTTCCCTGCTTCACGGTTTTGACAGGTTATCAGTGCTCAGAGATGCTGTCGTGGACGTGAGAGATGGGGAGGCCTGGGAAAGAGATGGATTTATTCCCGGACGTGTGTGCTGATGAAAATGCCACATCTTTGGGGGTCAAGAGCAGGAGGCCATTGTAGATGAACCCTCTTCGCTGACCTCTGTTCATCAGCCCATTTTCTAAAACAGTGCTTCCCTAAATGGACGAGAGTGAGTACGGTTTGCAGTTTTGTGCAGAAACCTGGTGCTAGTTCAGTCAGTGAGAGAAAGGACAAGGCATCCATCTCTTATACTGGAATTCCATTCCCTGCACACAGGCCTTATCCAGTCTCCAACATTCCTGCCTCTCCCACACTGCACATTCAGTGGGCTCAGTAAATACCGAATGGGTGCATGAATGGGTGGATAGCTGAATGAGTGAGTGGATGGATGGATGATGAATGGATGATGGATGGATGGATGGCTGGATGAGTGGATGAATGAGTGGATGGATAGATTGGTGCATGGATGGATGAATGAATGAGTGGATGGATGCATGAATGGATGATGGATGGATGGATGAATGGTGGATGGATGGATGGATGGATGAATGAGTGGATGGATAGATGAATGGATGGATGGATGGATGGATAGATGGATGAAGAATGTAGAGCTGGTCACATTGACTTGTATGTTACCTCTCAGTTCTACTGACCTTGAAGCCTGGGGTGAAACAGTTTAGCGTTTCTGATGCCCAGTCTTCCTGTCTGTACAATGGGGAGACTAGTAATACACAGCTCACAGTTACAGCAGACATGACCGGGACTTGTGGGCATGAGTACAGTGGCTGGATAAGAGTGACATTCTAATCACTGTTGCCTCTGTAAACAAATTCCAGCCATTTCTCAAGATTTAGTGGCTTCTGGTGCATTGGGAAATGCAAAGAGGAGGGTAGTGTGTCCAGGCTAACAAGGCCAGGTCTGATTTCCCTTCCTGGCAAGAAACATTCCCATTGAAAGGTGATTCGCCTCAGCCGCATCTTACCTTTATGTAAAGTCTTCATAAGTGTGTGTGTAGAGACGCGTCATCATTGAGAAGTTAAAACCAGACGATCCTCACAGCATTCTCTTTCCTTCTTTTTCAATAAGTGAAGTCAAAACAACAGCAAAAAGTGCCTTTGATGCCTTTGTTGTTTCATACTTAATAAATCACGGCACATAATTATGTTGATAGCCGATTCCTCTTCCCTGGTGCTGGCGTGGGGAGCCCCCAATAAATCAATTTCCCTCCTTCCGCACCGCTATCCTGCGCGGATCTCTTCTGTTCCCGCATGGCGGCACGTCGGGGCCGTAATCACCGAGCCCTTCATCCTTCTTCTGCATCATGAGGACAACAGCTGGCTCTGATAATGCATTTGCATCATACATCACGGAGCCGGGAGCCTGACCGCCGCATTACTCAACAGCTAATGTGATAGGGAAGGAAAAAACAGCCCTTGTGTGCTGATAACTCCCAAAGTCAGGGTGTGACTTTGTAGTCTCCAGTGCGGCACTTGAATTCCAGGGTCCAGATGTGCCTTCTTCCCGAGCCCACGTTTGCTCATGTTTTCTGAGGCTCGAAAACTGCTCGTTCCAGGATCCATTCCAGAGTAGACGATTGTCACAGTCCCTTCTCGGCCAGTGTGTGAGCAGCTCCGGGGTAACTGAAGGTCTGTGTCAAAATCCTCAGGTTGGGTCCCGGGTTCTGCATTTTGCTACTTGAGTCATGTTGGTCAGAGAAGCTGTGTGATTTATTTGGTATTAATTCATTTTAAAAGAAAGGTGCAGGCAGGAATAAAGATGAGCAGGCAGGCAGGAAGAGAGAGGAGGAAGAAACATTTTAATTTATTTGTATTAGTTTTTCATCTTGGTTGCTGCCCCCATCCAGGACGTGAACCTGGGTCCTTGAGAGGTATGTGGACTGCGCTGGGCCGGAGGCGGTGGACCCAACCACTCCTCCACCAGTGGGGCGCCCAGGTGAGTGATTTAACCAGATGATTCGACAGCTGTTGACACAGTAATGACTCAGTCAAAATTGACCGTTACTATTTCATATCTCTTTCTACCCCCTACCCCTTTATCAGCTGGTACCCCAGGAGATGGTCAGGAACAGAGCAACTCTGTGGGCACGGGCGGCAGGAAAACGGTGGGCAGGGAGAGATCGCAGGGGCCTGGTCCGTGCTGGACTTGCCTGTGGTCATCACAGAGCTGTGTCCCACAGAAGTCGTGACAGACACTGTCCCAATCCCCCCCACTTAGAGCGCTCGCTCACGATGAGGGGTGTGTCTTCAGACAGCCTCTCCACCGTCACTCGTCCTCTTCCCAGGGCCGTTCACAGCAAAGGAGTTTCAGAAGATCCCGGGTCAGGACTGCTGGCTCAGCGTTCTCCCACACCTGCGGCACCGGGTGCCCCGTGCCCACCTGCGGCAGGGTCACGGGGCAGAGGGAGGTGTGCAGCTCCGCTCACGTTCCCGTGAGGCAGCGCCCCGCCGGGCTCCCCGCGGACACGCATGCAGGCAGTTTCCTTATGAGCTGAGTCTGGGCGCACTGGCCAGCACCCACCTTCCCCTGGCTGGTCGTGGCGGCTAACCGCATGGTTACACCTTCTCAGAACTCCAGAGACACTGGGACAGGCCGCTGCCTGCTGCCCAGGCCCCTGGGGTGGGTTGGCAGGGACCCCTGCCAGGCAGTGGGTGGGAAGGCGGCCGTCAGATTCCTGAGAAGCCTCCTCCGGGATCCTCCGTTAGGAATGGAGAGACACGTACTCGGGGCTTCACGTTGCTCTGGAGAGAGTGCAAGGATGCTCCGGTTTCCATGGCGACCAGGTGACTGTCAGCTCACCTTTGGCCTTGGAAGCAGCCTCCAGCTTCTGGGGAAACCGGGAGGCTGTGGCTTGTTAGGCGAGAGAACAGGAGGGAGACAGAGCACCAGCCCCGTTTTAGACACAGGCCCCGCCGCCCACTCTGAAGTGGAAGCAAAGTTAGGAAAGAGCCCGGCAAAGATGCAGGGTGCCCGCGGGGTGTCT
Source organism: Solenodon paradoxus (assembly GCA_004363575.1). Taxonomy (NCBI): domain Eukaryota; kingdom Metazoa; phylum Chordata; class Mammalia; order Eulipotyphla; family Solenodontidae; genus Solenodon; species Solenodon paradoxus. The sequence continues at coordinate 64,715 of RJWH01004489.1, read as the reverse complement.
GCGGGGTGTTCGAGGGGTGTCTGCAGGGGTGCAGAGCATGAGCAGGGGTGCGGGGTGTCCGCGGGGGTGCAGGCTGTCACCTGGGCGGGTGGCAGAGCTGCCCCTCTGTCCCATCTGTGTCGGCAGGCGCCACCACGGGGGCGCCGGGGAGCAAACGCTCTCCGTCTCAGCACGCAGGCATTGGGGGTGGTTTCAGGCTCCACGTGCAGAGAACCCGCTTCTGCTCTTCAGCCTCCGCCCAGGTCACTTCACGGGGGACGCTCATCCCGCTAAGGGGCCAGCACTGGCAGCGACTCAGCTACTTTGGGTTTCAACCGACTTTCCATGGTGACCCTCTCCTGCCCCGGATGCTGGCGCGAGACCCTCCAGCTGTAGCTGTCCCTTCTCCCGGTGTCCGGTGCTCTCTGAGCCCCTGAGAGTCCCTTGTTTCTCTCTCGTGACACTGACCGTTGTGGTCATCCTGGCTGGGCCTCCCAGGCCTGCTTCTGGTCTGGGTGTGCCGGATGCTTCTCTCTGGATGGCTGGGGGCTCGGGGAAGGGGCACAGGGGTGGGGTGCCCTCGGCGTGTCACATGGGGACAGTTTCCCGTGTTGACCTCGAGGTCCAGCCTCTGTGTCCACTCTCGTGTCATTTCACAAGGTTGAGAGGATGACTGCTGTCTCTGGAGACAGACGTGACGCGGTCAGTGAAAACTTCACCCCCTGTCTGAGGTCCTTGCTCCCTCCTTACATCATGGCGACCCCAGCAGCCTCCAGCAGGGGACTCTCCTGCACCTGCCCAACAGCAGGTGAGTCCTGTTGGTGGTGCTGTGACATGTCTCTTTCTGAGAGTCAGACCCTCTTGAATTCACCAGTCAGCGCTGGTCGCCTCTGGTTTCCCTGGGTCCTGAGAGTGGAAACCTGCCATCCCTGTGCTCTAGAGCCTGAGGGGCTCAGCGGCAGAGAGGAGGCAACGGAGCAGTGACAAGCGCGCCCCACTCGATCGCAGGCGCTCGGGGAAGTTTCCCGGGAGGAGATCCAGGTGCGGGGACAGGTCATGCCCAGGGGCCCCTGCACGCACAGCAAGCGGAGGAGCCGGGACGAGAACCCACACCTTGTGTCCCGTCTGCTTGCGACTGAGCTGCTCTGGAGGGACCCACACACCTAGGGCGTTGCTGCTGGTCTTCCAACAGCCACTCCTCTCCGGCAGGCAGGACCTTGTGGTCTCGGCCGTCTTAAACGGTTCTGTGTGTACTTGGGACATCGAGGTCATCTGTCGGCTACGATGTGACATTGCAATGGACGCCCTTCTCCTCCTGGCCGCGCTGCGGGGCAGGCGGCCCTGTGGTCCCCGCGGTGGAAGGGGCCTGCTGGCGGGTGGCCTGGCAGAGAGGAATCTGCAGAGGGAGCGAGGGCGGCGGCCCAGGAGGGAGGCGGCGGTCAGCGTCCATCTGCCCCTCAAGGGCCAGTGAGCTGGACGCTTAGCCCTGCTCCTCAATGGGGAGGGCTGGACTCTGCCAGCGTTTCTGGGGTGCAGGGTCTGCCAGGCGTTTGCAGTCATTTTTGATGGGATACAGAGCAGGTCTAAATACCAGAGTGAGAGCATTGTATTCCCTTTATAACTGACTGCCTGGATGTGCGGTGCTTTCTGACCATTTCCTGGGGTGCAGGCACCTGGAATCTAAGTTCTTGGCCCTGGTGATGCCACATTGTGGGGGTGTCTGGGGAACGATGCTGTAAATGAACGTAGGGGAGGAGTGCGGATGGCACGAGGCTCCTCCAGATTATAGTCCCTTCTCTTTCGGTCCCGTCGCCTCCCTCGGTCCCATCGCCTCCCTCTGTGCCTCAGTGCCCCCCTCTGCTAGGTGAGGGGTCACATCGAGGACCGCTAAGGCCCCTTCCAGCTCCGCCATCGGCGGTGCGGATGACACCAGCTCAGTCTTCCAGTTCTGCTGTCTCTCCAATTAACGCCTGTGCCCCCAGCCCCGCGCCCCCCTCGCCCCCACGCCTTCTGTCAGCGCTGAGAGCCTCAGGGACTTCGAGATGTCAGAAATGCTCGCAAAGTGGCAGACCCATTGTGCGAACTGCCGAATTGGGTAATTAGGGAGGGTGGCTCTTGAGTGGCTTTGAAAGCCTGGTGGGTGGGAGAAGGCTGTGCTTGACAGCCCCTCCGTGGCGCTCCCGGCGCAGCCTTTCTGCGGGAGTCTGGTGTGTCACCAGTCTGGCCTCCCTGTCTCCCGCGGGCAGGCGGGCATGGGAAGAAACCGGGAGCCAGGCGGTGGCCTGGCCTTGCGTCCCAGCCCCTGGAGTTAAGAGAGGAGGAGCTGGGGTGGGTAGGAGAGCCGGGACCCCAGCCTGCCGGCAAGTGCTCGGAGCACAGCTTTGGTCTTCATGACCATCTGTGTGAGCTTGGGGTCCTCTCTCCTGTTTGCCTTCAGAGAGCCCAGGAGGACGTGCCACACTGGGCGGGCGAAGAGTAGGTGTCTGGCGAAGAGCACAAGAGACCAGTGTGTGAGCAGCGGTAGCAGCTTCCTTTCTGACCCCAAACTGTCCTGCGCTGGACTGAAGCCCTCCATCCCTGCCAGGTCCCCGTCCAGGGCCTCGAGGTTCAGAATGAGATTGGATTCCCGAGTTTCTTCCTCTCCTGCAGTCACCGACTTTGCGAATGTGGTTTCCAACAGGGCGAGGCTTGGGCGGGGCTGGGTCTGGCTGTCCTGGAAAAGCCAACTTCCTGTCCCTCCTCCTCCTCCTGTTTTCCTCCTGTTCTTCGTCCTCCTCCTCCCTTCCCCATCTCCCACTCCTCATCTCCTAAATCAGGGCATCTTTCTCCTGCAGAGGAGAATGGGAACCTCATTTTTTCCTGCACCCCCAGGACGTTTGTCTCCCTCCATGTTGGACATTAGGCTTTCAGAGACAAGAGACACCTCAGGAAGTTGGTCTGTGACTTCCGCTTCCCTGAAGCCACGAGCTCCTCGAATGGAGGGAAGGGGACTGGAAGAGTAGCCAGGAGCACGGCATGGCCGCGCCCTCGGGAGGCTCCACAGTCCCAGCAGGGACAGCTCGCAGCTGCCCTGCACTGGGCAGGATGAGTCCTCGTGATGCCTGACCAGCAGAGACACCGCTGCCCGCAGAAGCCACAGCTTCTTCTCCAGTGCAAGGGCTCCTGATTTTTCTACCAGAAATGCATTCAGGTGATTGTAGCATCTCCTGAAGGTTTAATAAGCATGTAAATGCATACGTACCTGACTCCATAGATGATCGCTCATCTCTTGTCTGTCTTCTGTATTTATTTCATTTACTTATCTTCTGTATCCACCTGCCTGCCTGCCTACCTACTGACCTGTCTAATCTATCATCTACCTGTGTATCATCTTTATCCATCTATCGTCTATATCTGTCTATCTATAATCTGTATCTATCATCTATACATCATCAATCTATCTGCTAGACCTGTTTCATCTGTCTTCTGTATCTACATAGCTACCTGTCATGTATCTAATCTATGTATTTATCTATATATCATCTACCTGTCTATCATCTATGCATCGGTCGTCTAGCTTCTGTACGTATCTGGCATCCATTGGCATGTACCTACCTATCAGCTATCATCTATCTTCTATCCTCTGTAACAGAGAGGGAGACTGTGTGTGATTTACCCACTTTTCTCCAGTGATCAGCACCTGGTAAAGCTGCTGTCGGGCAGGCACCTCAGATTCCTGAGCTCTGTCCCCACCAGGATCCTTTCTCACCCCAGCCCACCCCTTGACCCAGACATGCAGACATCTGGTCTCCTGGGCTGGAGGCACTGGCTTAAGTGCTCGCCTGCTGAGGACGTGTGCTGGGGCGTCCACGAGTACAGCTGTGAAGGTTCTGGTGCAGGTTTGGGGTGAGCCTAAAGCCTTCATTTCCTGAGATAAACATTCAGAGTGCGACTGGCGGGTCACACGTGGGGGGCGCACATTTAGCTCAAGGGCACCAATTGTTTTCTAGAATGTTCTGTATGCCCCTCTGGCAGGGTGTGAGCGAGGGAGCCCCTCTCTCCCATCCTCGCCAGCACGTGCTGGTGTTATTCATTGTTGCTTCATTTAGGTGCTCTCCTGTCCTAGGGTTTTAATTTGCTTTTCTCTCAGGGCTGCTTCTTCCCGGCTCTGGGTGTTTTCTGGGAGAAATGCGTGCACACCGTTGGCCCCGTTTCTGGTGAGATGATTTTTCCTGCTGAGTTCTGAGAGCTGCATCTACATCCCACCCACTGTTCCTTTGTTCCTTTGTCAGACGCGGCTGCACTGCCTTTCCCCCAGCCTGGACCTTCTCCCTTTTCTGCAGGACCCTGCTTTCATTCTGAGGTCTGGAGTATTCAGTGACTTCATGGTGGCTCCACCTCTTTGCCTGACCCGAGATCACCAAAAAGACGTCTTCTTCTGTTTGTTCAAGAGGCTTCCTTTTTTTCAACTTGCTACTTATGTTTCTGACCCATTTTAAGTGACATCTGGAATAGGCAGGGATGTTTTGGTGGAAGATGTGTCCCTTTTGTTTTGTCTTTTTTGCAGATTCTTCAGCTGGCCCAGTGGCTTTGTCAGGGTCAGAGTCGTGGTCAGGTGTATGGGACATTGGTGAACACTTTTCTCGTGTTTGTCGTCCCGGGATGACCCTGCAAGTGGAACTTGTCTTCCTAGCTCCCTGGCCACACAGCCTGTGCGTCAGAGAGACTGCTCGGCTTTCCAGCAGACACAGCCCAGAGCCGAGCCTCCCCGCTCTGCCCACCTGCCCCTGGCCTGCGCGGCCAGTGTGCCGTCTCCGAGGGGCTGCGTCCACCAGGCCGGCCCATCAGCGCCTTCCTGGGACGTCTTTGGGGGGTGCAGCTAAGTGGAGTTTCCAGAAGGTGCAAGCATAACACAATATGGATTACTGCTCATCATTTAACTCAGGGAAGTCTTTCCCCCTCACTAATATCCATGATAAAGCATATGCAAATGGCTGTAATTGAACATAATTAAAATAATGAGAGTTGAAAGAATGTGATATTCAAAATAAATGCAATAAGGAGTTGGACACAGCCATTATCCTAATTCAAAGTGATTACTTCACAATTACATTATCAGGACCTCTAATATTCCTGCCTTTAATATAATTCTATTTACTTTTGGGGAGGCCGCTGTTCTCTGATTAGGATGGGTTCCTGTCCCAGGTCTTTGCCTCACCCCGCCCTCCCTCCGGAGGAAGGACGGGCCACTGACCGGAACCACAGAGGTTTCTGTGCCCTCCCACTGCTGGGCACAGACCCTGGAGGGCAGGTGAGGGAGGCGGCAGGGCGGCCAGCACCTCCCGGCCAGGGCAGCGCCCTGTCACCCATCGTCAGCGTGACTCAGCGTCCCCTGCGTGCCTTCTTCCCCGTGTGGTAGACGACACAGCTCAGAGACTAGACAGCCTCCTGCTCCGGGGGCAGGGGGTGCGGTGCAGGGAGTGGGCGCTGGTCCTGCTGGTCATGGTGCTTAGGGTGTCACCGCTGCCGGGGCCTGCGTGTCAGCTGGGTGAGTGCTCGCCTCTCTGGTGCCAGCTTTCCTCAGCGGGGAAGAGAAAAAGTTAACCTACGGGTTTCCCCTAGCAAGTGAGAAATTCCTACAGAGAGTTTAGCATTAAATGACGCCGAACCAACACTGGCTACTGAGTATCATGGGTTTTAGATGTTTTATTCTAAGTTAGTTGCTCCGAAATGGGATTCAGGGAGGAGACAGTTCAGCAGAGCCTGCCCTGCGCTTTGGGTGGGTGCAGGTGGGTGGGGGATGTGGGGGGAAGGTTCTCCCCTTCTTCCCTGTGCCTCTTGTCTCGACCTCCCAGCCATGAAGACAATGGCACCCAGGCATGAGTTTAAACCCTGTGAGGGTGGGGAAAACAACCTCATTCTCGGGACTTGCCCTGAGCTCTGCCCGCTGGCTGTGACGGTGACCTTGTGCTGTGTCATCCAGCGAGAAGTTAGCAGCCCCAGAACTCTTTGTGCTCGGTGGTGGGGGACTAGTCAGCTCGCCCCCAGCACCGCCAGGCACCCCCAGCACCCCGCTTTAGAGCAGACCTAGGGGCAGCCGCGGGGTTGAAACCAGAGAAGGAAGTGGGATTTGGTATCTTCCTTGGTGACGCTCCCAGACCAGCTAACAGGCGGATTTCAGGGGCCACCACTGAGGGGCATCAGCTGACCATACCCAGGGCCCTGGCAGATGTATTTCCCGAATCGGCAGCAACCAAGCTCAGTCACATCCAGGACCCCCTGCCTGTCACTCTGGGCTCCTGAATCCTGTTCGAGCCTTTCAACGACCTCCTTTCCCCTGCCCTCCCAGCACATTCCTGCCGCAGCCAGGCTGGTTCTCTGGGCTGCAGGTTCGGGAGACCGTTCGGGGAATAAAAGCATAAGGCGGCGGCTTTTTGAGAGGGAGGTGGGGACACAATAGCAGGGGAGGGTTGTGGTGCAAGGGGAAGGTAATTGTGTCCTGTTTCTGCGGACGCCTCCGTCATGGTCTCGTGGAGCAGAAAGAAGACACCGCGTTTATTTCGAAAGCGTCCATTGCGAACGTGACCCTCCCTGGACACTTTGAGAGCTGCCCGTGGGTTGCAGTGCTCTGCAGCCTCGACCCTCATGGCAGCCTAGTAGATGGCTTTTACTTTTCCCCACTGACTCCGAGCACAAAGGGGCAGCCCAAGCCCACGTGGTCAGCAGGGAGAGGCGGATGCCGCATCTCAGGCCCCTCTGGTCTGATTCCAACACCATCCCTGCAGCTCGTGTTAGGAAGCGGGGCCGCGTGCCCCGGGCCGGCAGCACAGACGCAGCGTTGAAGAATCATCATCGCTGCAGCCCTGTGCAGGGAAATGGCAATTAGCCTCTAGTTTGTTTGGATTAATATCTCTGGAGACCTTTTCTAGAAGTGTTATTTATTGGTAGGGCACATGCTAACCACCCAGGCGGAGCGAGCAGCTCCGCTTTCAGTGGAATCTGTAAGACACACACCTTTCTCACCGGCCCCCCAAATATTGCTGTTGGAGATGGAAAATTCTTGTGTCCTTTCTGGTTTCCTTTTGTTGGGAGCGCTGTACATTGCAGGGTGAGCTGAGCTGCCTAGGAGCTGGACAGGTGCAGGCAAATCACATCCACAGCATTGCTCTGGGCAAATAAGCCTCCGACCCCTGTGAACCTCCTGGCCACCTCCTTGGGGACAGGTTGGGGTTGAGATGCATGATGTTGAGGGCGCTGAGCATCGGAGCCGTGGAAGGCAGTTAAAAGCATCCGTCCCTGCTGGCTGTGACGATGATGTAAACACATTAGCATGAATCTCCAAGCACAAACACGTGAGCATGAATTCGGGGAGTAAGGAAAAAATTACGGAGCTAAAAGCAATCAGCAACGAATAGTCCACCAAGTCAGTACATCTTTGGAGACATGAAGTGCAGAATCCTCAACCAACTCTGGTCTGGAGGAATGAGCTGAGGCTGAGTTTACCTCAATGCAAAACATTCAAAACCTTTTAGGAAAGGAACAGAGACACCAGGAGATTAATGTACTTCTTCAAAGAACCAAGAGTTTTCGAGTTCTTTAGAAGAGTCTGTGTTTGGGGAAAAGCTGCAGGTGGTGATGGAGGGAATTAAAAGGCAGCTCTTGGAGTTTCTGGTAGAATCGACTCAAATGTACATCTTCATTAAAGTGCAGCAGGTAGTGGCCCTGTATTAACTGTCCCCACATCGTGGGTGCAGAGAAAGGACCTGAATCCTTTGGACAGAGGCCCCAACAGGCATATGACCTTCCTGCAATTAGTGTGAATCACAGCCTGTGTGTGTGCGTGTGTGTGAGTGTGAGTGGTGTGTGCACGCATGAGTGTGAGTGTGTGGTGTGTGTGTGGTGTGTGTGTG
>RJWH01004489.1:0-49461 GCA_004363575.1 Solenodon paradoxus | reverse complement strand
GGTTTCACTGGAAAGGCCAGGACAGAGTAGGTTAGACAGGATGGAGCTTGGCCGCGGAGCCATCTCTGACTTGTGATGCGCTGAAGACTGAGGACGAGCTGGGGGCAGCAGCGTGCGTCCCGCCTGACCTCTGGGAGACCTGGAAGCCAGAGCCAGAGCGGAGGGAGGGACTCGCGGGGGAGAGAGGCCCCAGACGCACAGGAAAGCCGGCGTCGGCGCAGGATGGGCACTCAGCCCTGGCACCGGGAAGGGTGTTCCAGTAAGTACTTACGTTTTGGTGTAACATCTGTCCTGCGCTGTGCTCTTCTGTGTTCTGTGACTGCTCCAGAAGCATGTGACTGCTCGTATTGCCAAGGTGCTTGATTGCCTGATGGAATAATGGCAAAGCGGGCTCATCTCAGAGCTTGTGAATACGGAGACAGATCCAAGTAGGAGGAGGTAGAGAAGTCAAGTAGACGGATGGCCTTTTCCCTGACAGGTTCGCGTGCCGGTTACCCCGTTCTGTCAGTTACTCATGGCTGCTGACACCTGCAAAATTCTTTACAACCGAAACCAGGAAGGGGTGCAGGGACACTCGCTGCATTGTCGGGCTCAGATGGTTTCTGCGTTACTTTGCTCCCCCTTTTGTCCACGAAGAAGAAGAGAACGTCTCGTGCCAACATCCAGAACGTCCCTCGGCCGTGCTTCCGGGATGTGTCCTATGACACGGTCCTCAGAGACCTGCCGGGAGGGCGTCACCGTGGCGCCCGGTCCCCAGCCACCAGGATTGCCCTGGCCTGTCCCCCAGGCTGCACATTTCCCTCATGCGCGAGTCGAGTAGGAATTTGGTGCCACACGGGGGACCTGCTCCAGTCGGGGGACCCGCTCCAGCAGGCGGCCGGGATGAGAATGGGGCCTCCGGGAGGGAACCTGGTTATTGTCCCTGATGCCTGACATCACTGTGACCTCACTATCTCTCTGTCCAACAATGGAGTGTCCTGCATGGCCCCATGGATTCCCTGCCGAAAACCTGTAAATGTTGGTGTATTCACTGCACCGCCAGGGCTTTGGAATCCAGCCAGCAGCCACCTCCTCTGGGTCATGATAGCACAGCAGGCAGTCACGTTCTCAGAGAGGAGGACTAGCCAGCGGAGCCCTCAGCCCCAGCGCCTGACCCGCCCGCCCGCAGGCCATCCCGTGGCGGCGGAGTCAGCGGGCTTGTCCCGCCCTTGGGGCTTGGAACGTCTGGGATGGTGTGCACGTGTGTGTGTGTGCGTGTGTGTGTGTGCGCGTGTATAGGCATGTAGATGGGGCTGGAAATTCAGGTTGCACGTGTTGTCACAGGGACGTTTCAGCATTTAACTTCCAGAATCAACCTGGGACCAGACTGACATGACACAGACAGATGGAACCAGACAGGGCATGGAATTCCCTTTGGCATCAGGGGCTTTTAGACCTAAACTGAGGAATCCCAGAGCGGTCCTCTTCCATCCACCTGGGGCCTCCTGCAGCCAGCGGGCCTGGGCTTGATGCGAACACTCTCCCTCCCTGCGACAGCCCCTCCTCAGGCTAATGGAGGGTCAGTGTAGGGCCGCCCTCCCTGCCCGGCAGAGGCTGTCTCCTGCTTTTTCCTCTAATAAGCTGCACTCTCATGCTCAAGAATGCTTTCCCGGAGCCCCCATCAGTGTCCCTCGGAGTCAGAACCAGAGTCCAGGGTGGCGCAGATCTGAACTGCGATGCACACGGCCCACAGCCCGCCACGGCCACGGGGGCTCAGCCACCAGGCTCCGTAGTGACGACACATGGTCCCAGCCATGCCTTGGTGAAGTCAGCCTGCTCCTTCTTGCTTCAGGGGCACGCCGAGCCTCCGGGAGAGGCCGCCTTCGCCCCGCACCCCCAGACCTCGACCTGAGACGGTGTGTGTGCACCTAACCTCCCACCCAGTCAGCCCAGGACCTGCGGACACTGACCGTGCTGGGGTTCACAGTGGCATTGGGCTAACTCCTCCCCATGTACAGCTAACCCTTCAATCGGTGGGTAACTGTCCATGCTCTCTTGCCCCCGGTGGGACAATTCTTGGGTGCTTGTTCCACCCTGGCCCCCCGAACACCTTAGTGGGGAGGCTCTCCAGATGTCCACCCTGGAGGACTCACTTCTGGTGGCATCTGCTCCGCCAAGAGCTCAGGTCCCACCGTCTGCTGCTGTTTCCCGGATTTCCCATCTGCACCCCCACCTGCATACTTGCACCCAAAACCTTGCCTCAGGGTCTACTTCGGGGGAACCCAAAGAGCATCTGGAGACAGAGGCGGCCTTTGAGCCTCCCCTGGCGAGCGGGGGACTTGGAGAAGAGCGGGATGCATGCTGCATGGATGAGAGTCCCGACTCGACTTCCTCAGGGTGTTCTTGCGAGTTTCTCCGAATTTTAGCTGTTTTCTCGTATTTCCTCACTCATGACCATGGGGTCTTGAAAGACAGTCCTGGTGATTTTTTTTTTTTAATTCAGAGACTTGTGCCTCTTAATTGAAGCATAAGGAGTAAGTGGGTGTAATAAATGTTGAATGGGGAGGAGAGCCACGTGCCTCTGACCGTGATTTACTGACAAGGTGCTGCCGGGCTCATCCATAACCCACCAGTAACCACCACAAATGCATGCTCTTCCTGGTAAGACTGCATATTTCATCTAAATGGCTTAAATATCTTTACTTATCCATTTGTAATAAAATTACTAGGACTTAAAGTAAGTGCATTTGAAGGAAATCGATTGTCAATACGCAGTGTTCCTGACACGGGGAGCGTTTCCCCCGGGGAGTTGGCACGTTAAGGCAAAGCTCTTTCTGTCTGGATTATAAATTCATTAACTATTTACACCTCATTGACTCACAGAATTTATTTTTTCCTCGAGAAGTATCACTTCTGACCTTCAGGGTTGATGTTAGTGGAACTACTCAAAGCAGCATCGACGCTTTTTAACTGACATCAGTGGGCGTTAGGAAAGCGTCCGGCTGTCCTGCCTGCTTGGTGTCTGACTCTGTCTGAAGACGGCTGATAGCAAAGCACCCCACACCCTGAGATAAGGCTGTCTGGAATTTAAAAAGGAAATTTTGAGCCCATTGGGGGTGTAAGCCTGGGACATTTGCTTTCTGTGCCCCACGAGCCTCTGTTTCTTTGCCTGTGGGAGGTAACCCCACGGCCGGTGCTGCAGGGCTTCTCTGAGGCGGGAGGTCGCACCTGAGGTCTCCAGAGAGCAAACTCACTTTCTCAAGTTGTGTTCATTTCCCTCCTTTGAGCCAGTGCCGAGCAGGCACAAACGCCGACGTATCCCCTGGCCTCGCAGGAGAAGGGACTGGAACGCAGTGCGGCTGTGCCTTCTGATCACGTGCGCACGGCACGGGCAGACTGGCTGTTCTGAGGACCCTCAGAGCAGGCTGGCTCCCCTTTCACGGCTGAATGGGGGATAGGTGGCCCGCACCGCACGGCTGCCCTCACGGGCTCTGTGGGGCCTCTGTCCAGTCTGAGGGAGACACAGCCTGCTGGGCCTCGAAGGGAGGGTCTGCACACCCGGACCGCAGCCTGCCACGTGGCGTGTCCCACGGAGGACCTGCCCTGGGCTGCTCGGGGGCCGTGACCCTGACTCCGTGTGAGCGGTGCTGCTGCATGGGCCAGGCGGGGGACATCAGAGGGGTCCTCTCTGCGCTGGCTCCCATCCTCCCCCGACTGCTTGTCCCTTGTGGGCTGGGAGCTCCCGTCTGCATTTCTCGGGGCCTCAGTTCCTCATCGGAAAACGAGAAGAATAAAACCTGGCGCACAGAGCTGTTGCAAGGACTCGGGAGGCCCTGGCGAGGCGCAGGCCCGGGCCTGGGCCCCATCAGCCTGAGCGCAGCAGCTGACAGTGTCAGCCACAGCTGCGGCTCCCCGTCACTGCTCCACGACTGGAGGACGTTTGAGGAGCCGGGCTTCAGGGCGCCTGTTTCCACCAGAGCAGCTGCAGGGAGCGCTCCGCGGGCCGGCGGAAGGCAGCTCCCTTCTCAGCTCTGACCTCGGAGCTGCAGTTCTGTCTGCACCCCGGCCCTGTCACCATCTGTGAGTCCCCAGGTCAGAGCCAAGGAGACAGCTGGAAGGATTAGTAAAAGGTCTTTTTCTGTAACTCTCACCTGGGTGAAGAGCATGTTTTCCGGGACCACATCCACGTCCTTTCCTGGGCCAGACGACACGGTCCTCTGACAATTCCTAAGTCACTCAGTGACAAGGAGGTGGACAGGACCACAATTGGGGGTAGAGCCCGTGTGGGGGCTCCTCGTTAGTAGGAACTATCGTATTAATTATGCCAACACCGTCATCATCACCCCCACGTTGCTTTTTTCACTCTGTAGTAGGAACTATCGTATTAATTATGCCAACACCGTCATCATCACCCCCACGTTGCTTCTTTCACTCTGCTCTGACATGATGGACTCCTTGTGAAGACAGAGGGTCTACCCAGAGCTTTATCGACTCAGTGTGGAAAGAGTTATTTCTTAAAGAGCTGTCTATGATGGGCATCCTGAAGGACACGCACGCGCTCATCCCTCCTGGTTACTGGCCAGTGGTCAGGACTCTGTCCAGTTGATTCTGACCCCACTCAAAATATCTTCCTGCAAGATGCATTTACAGGAGCAGGCGCCCTTGGGCGCTGCCGATCATGAAACCTCCCTTTTGATTCGTCTGACTGAACAAGTAGCCTCCTCATGGTCAGACATCACTGACGTGACCCAGTAAAGTCCTGGTGGAGACAGAGAGGAGGGGCACCATCTTTTAAGCTTTGTGAACAGTGCCGACCTTCCTGCCTAACCCTCCACTGGCTCCCCGGCCCCGGCCACAGCACCAGCACGCGTGGTCCTTTCCGTGTCGGCTTTCCCTCTATCGGAAGGAAGTCCCACCGTGAGGAGCCAGTGAACTGGTACGAGGAGAGAGTGTGATCGCCACTGCGGCTGCTCGTTACTTTACTGCCGTCTGGTTCTCACCACCGTCGCCCGCGGCACGGCTTCGTCTTCGGTTACCGTCTCCCTCACTGTGAGGGGGTGCAGGCAGGCAGAAGAAAAGGGGTGAGCCCAAGGAGAGGAGGAGAAATCACGTCTGCTAGTTCAAAGACACTTGGAAGCAGAGTGTGGGAGTTGGTATCTTTTTCGTAAAAGAGAACTCACCTCTGGACATGGGACGGCCCATTCTCAGTGCTCAGCGTCTTGGTGAAAACAGACCCCTGAAGTTCAAGAGAGACGGAGCCTTCGTCCACTCACTCGGTAACTTCCACCGAGTCTGTGTCTGAGGACAGAGGGGTCCCAGAACGTCGGGTCTTCTCCAGTCCCCTGTGGGCCTCTGACGGCTTTAATCCGATGGTTAGTGGACTAGACTATGATAAAGCTTCTTGCTGAGCCCGAAGACGGAGGGTCCGGGCCAAGGCAGGTCTCACGTAACCTCGGCTGTTGCGAAGAACTGCTGTGAAGCAGTCACGGATAGATTGCTGTGAGCACAGCATCCTCTCCTCAGTGCCTGCTCTCGGGAAGAGAGATGGAAGGATGCTTGGCCACTTCAGCTTTAAAGACAATATTTTTTTCGTCCTTCTATTGTGTCTAATATACCGCCGATCGTCCCCCCAAGTTCTGGCGTGCTTTGGGGTCACCTACCAACCCGTGGCATCCGCTGGACAGTCACCCTGGGAATGTGCTGTACTAACGGGAAATGCAATGGCCAAATGCTCACCGAAGTGGCAGCGAGAGTGGAGTCTTCTAGGACCTGAATGCTGGAGTAATGGCCATGCTGGGTCTTGGCCAGCCATTGAGTCAGCTTATTGAAGACCCTCCACTGCCCGGTGAAGCGAGCACGCCTTTCACTCCAATCTGCACCGTCTGACTTCCCAGCCCCGCTTCTGTTCAGGTCCGCTTCCCCCACACCTGGCAGCCCCTTGCACTCGACGGACTGTGTATGTCGGGCAGATGTGAAGGAGCCGTGCTCTCTTTCGTTTCCACTAGAGGGACGTCCTCCCGCCAACTCTTTGGTGATTTCTAGCTTCTCTCTTCTGAGGGGGTCTCCTCTGGCAAGCTTTGCCTGACCCCTTCCCATGTCGGGTATATGCTTCCATTTAGAATTGGCCGAGACCTTTCCAAGTGGCGCTGTATTTATTTATTTATGTGACGACTTATCGCATTAGACAGTGAGCTTGTTGAGAGCAGCAGAGAGGTGGTGATGAGTTTATTCATTCTGGTTTACACAAGGGACAAGCCTCCAGGAGGACATGGTCTGACGGGTGAAGAAAGGCAGGACGGAGTGAACGGGTGACGGGCTCATTCCCACCCACCCCAGAGAGGCCAGCCCACCCACTTAGCAGTAGGTGCTCCAGACACCCACTGAGCCACTTCGGAGTCGGGCCCTGTGCGTGGGGACATCGCGAGCATCACGGACTATCGGGTCAATAGACCAGCACTTGCAACAGGGAATGACTCCGCGATGTGACAGAAGCGGGTAGAGACGCTCAAGGAGTTCAAGGGAGGGACACTGCCCACATCTCTGCGTGGGAGGTAGGTTGGCAGGGAGGAAGTGATGCCCCAGTGGAGCTCTAAAGGCTAGAAGAGTGACCCCTGATGGCCCAGCGGTTTAGTCCACTGGGCACAGTCCACATACATCCCAGGGTCCCTAGTTCAAGACCCGGGGTTAGGGAAACAACCAAGATGAGAATAAAATAAATAAAACGTCTTCGTCCTCTCTCTTCCTGCCTGCCTGCTTGTCTTCACTCCTGCCTGAGAAAGAGACAGAGAGAGAGCACACGCGCACCAGAGAGAGAAGGAATATTCCAGGCTGGACGAACAGCACAGGCACAGGACGGGAGCCCAACGGGAGTTTCCCCTCTATCACAGGAAGCCAGACAGAACCCGAGTTTGTGACCCATGTGTTAGATACTAGACTTCATCAGTGAGGAAGATCCTAAATGTGAAAGGGAGCTGATGAAATGCACACTTTCCATATATCCTGAGCCCTTTGAACAGAGTGAGACTCCCCAGTCATGCTTCCCTACCAGCCTTGGGGAAGCTGCCCCTGGGAGCCGGCCTGTGTCACCCAGGAGGCCAGGTTCTTCATACCACGGCAGGTGCGTCCTGCCTCCCTGCCCTGCACCTCGCTTTACTGGACCTGCGTGGCTCAGTGTGGAGGGAGAGGACAGGAGAAAAAAGAAAAAGAAAAGACTGCAAAAGATCATTGTGGAAAAGAAACTAGTACTTTCCAATGAATGGTATTGCTCTCGACTCTGATTGTGTTTTAACTTGTAACAAATGGCTCCCTCACTCATTTTAATCCTCCTTAAGCCAAGTAGCCACACAGGGGCCAGTGAGTCACGGCTGACACTCACTGGTAATACGGCTAAGCCTACCTGCACCCCAGTGAGTAAGGCAGAGTTGCCTCAGACTGACCTTGATTTTGAGACAGTTGAGTATGTTTTATTACATTTCTAACAGGAAAATATACACATATACATGAGTATAGAGACATATGTCTGTATGTGTACATATATAAAATAAAGTGCCCAGCGATTACCCATTTTAATGAAACAACGGCCAGTATTTCTGCCTTGAATGATGCCTTCATTTTTCTCCTTCTGGAATAAAAATGAAGAAACATCGAGAAACAATTCCTGTTGGTGAATTCGCACAAAACATTATATTTCAACAGAACTTCCCATTAACTGCCATTTATTTCTTCTCTCATTATTGATAATTTGCTTTTAAATTGAGACTGCCTCTTTTACAACCCATTTCATCTCCCTGCTCTGCTAGACAATTACACTGAAATTCAGTGGTTTTCCCATTGTAAACAGTTTTGGGAGAAATGATGATGTTACTAACCCAGATTTATGGCTTCATTTGTTATCATGGAAGGATGAGAGACCAGTATAGAGAGAAAAGAGTTGTTTACATACAAATATATTATTAGCACAGGGACTCCTGTGGAAGCATCTGGTAAAACCAACCTAAATTGCTAAATCACCTGCTGGGCCCGTGATAAAGACGCATTTCTGGATTTGGCAAACTTGTTTTCTCCAATGATGCGACATTAAAAAAATAATCCGCTAGTAGGTCAAAGTTTCCTTTCTTTGTTTTATCCCAGGGTTGGAAGAAACCTTGGCCAGACAAGAATGGAAGGGGATCTAAAGGGATCTGCCATTGGCAGTTGCAGGGACACACACCCAAGTCCCCGCCTCTGGAAACTGAACAGGCCTCCTGGAACAGGAGTCAGGCTGCATATGCCAAAAAAAAAAAAAAAAAAAGCTAAAAAGGGCCTCAGGTTAAGTCTCAAGGCTAGAACCTCACCAGTCAGGTGGGCACCCCATCACATCAGGCAGACCCGCCCAGGAATGCTGGCCCCTGGCCAGCATGACCTTGAACAAATTAGCGCTCACAGGACCTCAAACAATACCGTGAAGCAGAATCACCCAGACTGTTATCCCAAAATAAAATCAAATAAGGCGAGTTTTTGGCTCAGGGAACTCAGGGTGGCAAGCAAGAAACATTGTTTCAACTTCTCTAAGCTTCTCTTTTCTAATCTGTGAAATAGGTCCACTAACCAGCTGCTTTTAGTGGCTGAGAACGTTCAATGGAAACTCCTAGGATGGCATCTGGCAGAAAGTGCTAAGTGTCAGCGTGTATCACAGTCACCGGACTCTAAGACAGCCGCGAAGAAGTCAATGGATAGAACCCCTGGGGGATGGCGCCCAGGGCCGGAGGGAGGGAGGAGGTGGCCCCTGGAAGCCAGGGCGGCCCAGGCCGGCCGGGCCGGCGGACGCTCGCCGCCTGCCCGCACCGCCCCGGGCCTGGGTGGGTAACTCTGTGCCTCTGGGACCTGGCTCAGCTCTGCCGGGCCGCGAGATTTCAAGATGCGCCAGGAAACTTCCCCAAACCTTGAAGTAGACGGGGGCCCAGCAGCCGCTTCGCGGGCCTTTCTCCAACGACTCTCACCGGCCCCTCGGACGGAGGGGGCGCTGGCGCCCCTCGAGCCAGCCCGCCCGGGGGCCGGGGTCTGCGGGCGCGGAGGGGGGGCCCGGGGGCGGGGCGCGGGGGGCGTGACCGCGGGGCGGCGAGCGCAGGGCGGGGCGCCCCGCGCACCGCTTATTTTCGGCTCCGCAGCCGCGCGCGCGCACTCACACTCACACTCACAGTCACGCTCACACTCCCGCGCGCGCGCACGGGCACTCATCTGCTCGCTCGCTCGCTCGCGCCTTCTCCTTTGTTTATTTTCTCCTCCGTGTGGATTTGAGGCCCCGCTCCCTCCGGCGCCCCGGCCTCCTCCGGCTCCGGGTCGGCGCGGGGCTTGAAGGTCACCTCCTCGCCAGTCCCCGCGCCGCCGCGCCGCCGCCTCCTCCCGCCGCGCCGGGGCCGGAGCCGGAGCCCGAGCCCGGAGGAGCCCGGAGGAGCCCGGAGGAGCCCGGAGCCCTCCGGAGCGCGGGGCCCAGCGGCCCGCGAGCGCCTCCCTCCCTGCGGGCGGGCGGGCGGGCAGGAGGGGCCGACGCGCACCCGCACCCGCACCTGGCTCGGGGCACCCGCCCCGCCCCGCCGCGCCCCGCCCCGTCCCGCCGGGCCCCGCCCCTGCGCCGGCCCGAGAACCGTGCGCCCCGGCGGAGCGGAGCACGACGGCGCGCCCCGAGCCGCGGCCGCCCGGCGCCCCGACCCCCTGAGCCGCCGCCCGGGCCGCGGTCCGCCCAGCCAGGGGCGCCAGGGCGGGCGGCCCTCCCGCGAAGTTGCGGGCGGAGTGAGACGCCCGAGCGCCGCTCGCCTGCGGCTCCCGGCGAGTGCGGCTGGGGTGCCGAGAGCGCCCGGAGCTGGCGGTCTGGGCTCCGCGGAAGGCGACCGGAGCCGGGCTCGCACGAGTCCAGGTGAGTCCTGGCGGGGTCACCGCCTCTGCGCTCTCCTTGCCTGACCCCAGCGTCGCGCAGCGGTGACAGTGGGTTCCCGAGAACGGCCTCCGCCCGAGCGCCAGCCTGGGCGCCCTGGACTGGGAACTTTTTCAGGGTGCTGGAGGGATCTCCCTGCACTTCCCCGGGGGCTCAAGAGCCTGGACCCCTGCGCCTGGCTGCCAGGAGCGCGCGCCCCGCACCCCGCGCGCCTTCGGGAGCCGCCGGGCGGCCTCGGCCTCCTCCCGGCGCTCCCAGGTGCAGGGAGCGGCCGAACTGCCTGCGCACTCGGCTCGGTCGCAGGCAGCTGCCCGCGTGCGCTCCCGCGCCCCGGTCGCCGCCTTCCCCGCCGCCCTTCCGGGGCTCTAAGGGAGGGGCACTTCGGGCCGGGGGGCCTTCAGAAGCCCGAGCCCTTCGTCGGAGGCGGGGAAGGGGAGGGTCTCTGAGCTGGAGGGAGCGCGTCTGTGTGTACTGGCACCGACTTAATCGCCCTGACGTGCCCTGAGTCCGACCCTGGGGGAGGAGGCCGGGATGCCGAGTCGGGCCCTCCGGGAAGGAAGCCCAGGCAGCAGCTGCAGGTAGAGGCCCGGGGTCGCCCCTTGTCTTCTCTAATTTCCCAAGTGTCCAGGGATTAAGATGCTGCTCCCACACCCCTGCTGCCCTGGGATCCCCGGGGACACCTGGTTCGATGCTGCTGGAGAGGCTCCAGGGACCAGGTGTCACCAGAGCCTGGAAGCAGGAGGGGAGGGGAACCCTGATCAGCAGGGACAGGTCACCAACTTCATCCCCTGCTGCCAGGTAATGAGGGACAGGGGTGCACCTGTCTGCTGGGGTTGGCAGCACCCCCTCCTGTGCTTGGGAACCCTACTTGTGCTCCAGAGACCTGGCGCCCACCTGGGGGTCTTCTATGTGGAACTTGGGAAGAAGCGGGGAGGCATGGAGGAATCGCCTTATTGGAGCTGACATAATCTCAGAGGAAACTCAAGTTTTCTTTTGTCACTGATGATTTATTCATGTGTTTTCAATCTGCTGCCAAGGGCACGTGTATGGGACGCCTCCAGCCTGCGATCCCACCGTGTCCCTGCCCTACTTCGTCTACAAGCCATTTACCCTGTGTCTATGTCTGTTACAAAGGGGGATGGAAAACAGGAGAGGGTCTGGGTCCTTCCCACTGGAAGGGAGCAGAGGGCCTGTCAGGAGTCACCAGAAGACTGATGTGGACCCGGTCCTGTCTGTCGTCGGAGGCAGAGAACCTGGCACCCAGGAAGTTGCAGGTGACTCTGGCCTGGGTGGCGCGGGCTCTGCCTCCGAACCCTCCTGCTTCTGAGCTGATCTGGAAACTCCTGGGCTCCGGAGTCGGTGGGTTTCCCCTAAGTGAGCTCAAGGTTGAGTTGGCTTAAAAGAACTGTGTCTTTCTCATTTTGGAGCACTTGCTAAGGGTCCCAAGAGGAGAGCTTTATGACTGAGAAGAGCAGGGCGCCACCCCTTCCCGCCTTGCCAGCTGTGTGACCTTGGGTGGGTCCCCTCAGCGCTCTGTCTCCAGTGCTTCACTTGCACAGAGTTTCAGGATAGGAGCCTCAGAGGGTTTGGTGAAGAATTAAAAAAAGCAATGAACAGCATGTGGAAATCTTGGGAAATGTTCGCTTGCTTTCTGTTGGTATCAACTAAATGGCTCTAATTTCTGAGCCTCCTGACACCTGGTGGGGGAGAAGGGCAGGCGGCCTCCCTTCCACACGTGCTCCTGTTTTGCAACAACAGATGAGAGGGAATAAAGGGGTAGCAAGTCATACAGGGAGGGGCGTGGAGAGACCTGTCTCCCCAGCAAAACTACCTGACTGCTGACTGTCTCGGGAGAACAGCCACTGGCCCCCTGCTGGCCAGGGGCGAGGTCAGTGGTCAGGGGTGAGGGCACGTATGTGTCTTGTAATCAGCAGGAAAGCTCGCTTCTCCTTGCCTCCCCGATGAAGCCGCGTCTTAGTAAATCTTGCCTCCCTCGGACCACAGCGCCTGGCATCACCCATGCTGGAGACTCCACGCCGAAGAGGGCCCCAGTGTGGTCTGAGCCACTGTCTCCTCCTGGAAGTGACCCACTCTGGCCTATTTTCTCTTCGTGATAATTGATGCTATTTTTTAACCTCCTCCAAGGCCTCCGCACAGGCCTTTCAGACTTCTGGTGTCTCTGATGACTTTTTTTTTTAAAAACAAGTTTAGCCCTTTTGGTTCAAGCCATCTCACAGCATGAAAGTTTAGAAAATGCCTTTCAGATGAGTTTTGTAGGTTTTTTTTGTTGTTGTTTTTTTTTGCATTCAGGAAATTGGGTCTGCCCTGGATAAGTCTGACCTTTAACCTTTCCAAAAACAAGACCATTTTCTTTGCATGCTTTAAGTTGATGTGTGGTGTCGTGGACACATTAGCAAACGGGAAATTGTACCTGACAGAAAAAATTCTTTGGGTCGCTTAGGTCTCCCAGAGGAGGGTGAGGGCGATTGGCAAGCCGAGTGCATTGGCACCAGAGGACGCAAGGAAGCCAGCCCCGTCCTGCCCCAGAGTCCTGAGAGCTGACACTGGCTGATTCCTCCCAGCCTGGCCTTTGTCATGTCCTCTCCCCCATCTTGCCTGACTCAAAACCCGATTTGCCCAAAGTCCTCCAGTGTGGTGAGGATGTTTCTCAGAAACCTTGAGGCGCTCCGCTGCCTGACTCCTTTATTTAAAAGGCCGCCTCAAGGCACAAATGCAAGTGTTCCAAGTTCAATTAAAGACTCAGTTGATGAGGGAGTTTCCAAGGAGGGACACCCAGGACCTTCTGAGGACTTGAGCGGAGAGGGTGGTGAGTGAGACCCTCCCTGCACAGGTCTGGGGGCGCCCGTGAGAGCTGACCCTGGGAGACCGTCATCACCATGTCCTGGGCCTAAAGTTGCTCTCGGCACCACCCGCATTTGGCCTTGGTCACTGGACGCCGGGAGGTGGGGACTTGTCCACTCCTGCAGGGGGTGTGTCCATCTTGGGGAAGGCAGGGCGATGCATCCAGGTCTAGCCAGGACGGGTCAGGCATCAGACCTGCCCCGGACGGAGGCCGATGCGAACTTTGCCCCTCAGAGGTGCTGCTAGTGGGGAAGCCAGGCCGTGGCGAGGGGAGAAATGCACTTGGACAAGGGTGACATGAGGGTTGCAAACATGATGATGGACAGCAGGAGAGAGAGTGGCTTGGAAGGGCGTGCGGGGCGGGCGGGGAGGGGGCTAGAACTAGATCCTCGTCAGAAGTGCTGTGATCCGCTGACACCCGGGTAGCAGCTGAGTCTCCGCACAGCCCGGTCGAGTGCCATCCTCCGTGCCCACAGCCAGGCCAGCCGCGTGGAGCGGCCGTTCCAGGGGGCGCGTCCCCGTGGAGAGGTTCTCACGGAGGGACAGCACACGCAAAGGCCCTGGGGTGGACACGGTAGGGGTGGACACGGTAGGACTGGACATGGGTCCAGTCAGCCCTCATGTGTCTTGAGGCCGGACGAGGAGCCCGGATGTTGTTCCAGGGGGAGGGGCCTCAGTCGATTAGGGGTTACGTGTGGGAAATGCTGTCAGATGCTCTGGAGAAGAGGACACAGGAGCAGACTCTCAGTCGTGTCTCAGCGTTCTGATCCCTCCGTCACCAAGGCTGGCCTACAGCCCTCAAATTAAACTTCTGTCTGTCTGCTGTGGGGACTTAGAATGAAAGCTTCCTCTGCAGAAGGCAGGTTTGTGTACAGGGACTCGAGTTTCTTTGCAGAGACTGTGTGTGTGTGACAGAGACAGTCTTGTCCTGCATGACTGTTCTCCCCTGGGGTTTCTTTGGGGCAGGGGGTCAGCCCCTTCACACGCAGCCTCTTCCCTGGACTCCGCTGACCCTGGGATCTCGGAGAACAGTGCACGCAGACGCTGGGTCCATCCTCCTCCAGCAGGTTCCGTTCAGTATGGCAGGAAGGAGGGGGGCTTCCCGAGGCCCGGGAAGATGGAGGTGTGGTTTGATGGAGGGTGTGCACGTCCTTCGCACCTCTGACCCCCGACCTGCCTCCGTCTCCACAGCCCTGAGTGATGCTGCAGCGCTCATCAGAAGTTCCCGTGCAGGGCACACACATGCTCCACTGCACAAGCTGTGCTCTCCCTGCTTCTCTGCCTCTCGAGCTGTGATCTGGGCGCCTGATCGTTTCCCTGCCCCCAGAGCTCACCTGCTCTCTCCCTGCTCATCCCTCGGGTCACACACACAAGTCCTTTGCTCCCAGACACCTTCCCACCTTCCCCGAGAAGCTTGCCCTTCCTTAGACTCGCCTCAAGGACAGGGCGGCTTTCCCTTCAGTGACTCTCTTTACTTGTCTTCGCCCAGGCCCGGGGATGCCCAGCTGGGGTGTGCAGCTTCGGCCGTCCTGCGCCCCGAGCCTCGTCCACGGCTCAGCATGGGTGCTCCCTGCAGTGTGAAGGTCACGCCCGTCGGTGCCGCTAGCCCCCTGCAGTGCTTTCTGTTCACAGCCCCCTTGCAGGTAGCGAGGTGGAGGCAGCTCTGCCTGGTCTCAGATGCCCCCGCGGGTGGTGCCCCTGCAGGACTTGAACCTGTGGGTCTGAGCCCTCAGCCCATGATAAGTGCAGTCCCCCAACCCCCGGCCTCGCTTGCTGCCTGAGAGAGACCCCGGGAGGGAGAAGGCGATGCTAGTGGGGTGGGACCTGCTGCGTAGCTTGGGTGGCTCTGTGCAGCGATGTTAGGGGTGCACTGCTGGCGCACAGGGCAGCCCGCTTCTGTGCGCCTTTCCTCAGGCCCGCCCAGGCCCCTGCTCTGCTGCTGTGCGCGCACCACTGGCCCAGCTCAGCCCACATGCTGAGTGGGAGCCACAGGCAGCGCTGGGGCCGTGTGTGACCGCTGTCCTGGGGCCTCGCGCACGCCTGGCCAGAGCAGCTGTGAGGACCACGCCGGGGGCTTTGCATCAGCTCCATCTCCCTGCCTGCTAGGCCTTTGCCTGTCTGATCAGACTGTGCCATCACTTTGCTCATTGTTGGGCCTGTCTTTCCTCGCCCTGTTTCCGAAGAGCTAGAGAGGAGGGCACAGACTTACGCTTTCAAAAGTCTTTGTCTCGTCACTGGGACCCGAAGAGGTGCCGTTTATCGGCAACTGCTTCTGAGCTGGGGCTCAGGGAGGAAGGCTTTCCAATAAATCATCTTTCCAGTTACATGTCATCGCCCACCCTTTACCACCCCCATTTTACAGATGGGGAAACTGAGGCCTACAGACTGAGTTGCAGACTCGAGCAGTCGCTTCCAAAGGCCCGTGCTCAGCCTCCTGCGCCGAGGGGTCGCGTGTGTGGGCCGGTGGTGTCAGGAGACGGCTGAGCCGTGGGTAGGATTTCAGGTCAGCCTGTTTGCTTTCGACTGAGCCCTCTCGCCGTGACCTTTGGCCTTCCTCAGTCTCATCTCCTATACACACAGATAACAATTATCCCCACTGACCAGTTGTCTGATTTGTCTGCCTTATAAATTACTCCCATCAGGTGGTCTGTGTCCCCCAGTACCGCCAGCTCAGGTGCTAATGGCAATTATTATCATTTAATAACAATGATGTCTGATGGTGGTTACCGTCACTGCTAAAATTTCACAGTCCCTCTGGGTAGCAAATTGGCCCCAGAATGTGATGCCGACATTTTCCTCTTGGCTGTAACAGAGGTGATAAATTGAGAGTGAAGAGGAAGAAGCCAGCCTAACAGCAGAGGCAGAGCGCGGGAGTCCCCAGACCCGAGTCTCTGTAAGGAGCTCTGCCCTCGACGACAGCTGACAGCGGCCATATGCACTGGCTCTGATTGACTGGCAGAGAGAAACACTAATTTATTAGACTTGTGATGAGAAGTGACAGCAGGGAGTGGAGAGGCTGAGTCAGCACCAGCCGTCCTGGCCGGGTCCCTGGGGTGCTGGCTGTATCTCTTTCCTGGGGGACCAGCCCTGCACCTGGGTGCCGGGGTCTTTGTGTTTCTCTGTGAGTCTTATAGATGCCCCGGGAAGGCGCCCCGCCACCCTGGGTTCTTCCAAAGGGAAGGCCTGCCCGGGGCACGGCTGCCGTCCTACATCCTCAGAGAGCTGGGTCTCGCTCAGCTGCTGCCGATCTCAGAGCCGTAAGTCGAGGCCGTGTGTGCACGCAGACTCCCGACGGAACGTGCTCTCCTCTGCACGGGCTGGGAAATGGCTGGTGTTTCCTCGGAGAGCCTGACCAGGTGATTGCCAGCTCGCTTTAAGAGCTTTTCACCTGAGGGTGTCTCGTGGCTGATTTGGGGCCGCGCTTGTATTGCACACATGGGATGCTCGCCGAATAGGGAGAAAGTCTTGGCTTTGAAGATGATGGCACAGGGACCTGAGCTAGGGGAGGCGTTTTAGAGTCAGAAAAGTTTTGGGAGGACCCGAGTCCCGGAGGACAAAGGTGTGAGAGGACTTTGGAGAGCTGATCTCTTTGCAGCCAGGCTTACCTCGCCCTGGAGTTCAGACTCCCTGACTTGCTAGCTGGGTGACCTTGGGAGACTCCTCTGAGCCTCCCTTTCCCCGTTAAAAGACGGCTGATGATGCCTCTCACCACGGAGTGATGTTCTGGGAGGTAAGCTAAGCAGCGATGACAGATTTTTCCGAGTAGTCACTCCTCGCCCATTTATTTACCTTATAATATTTAGACAAGGGCTTTCCAGCCAGAATGCTTGGTAGTGACTGCTGGTGGAAAGATGTTTTGCTTTCTAGTAAATCTCCTGAGTTTTGCACATGAAACTTTCATAGCTTTAGCCTGTGTGAACTCATGGTGACCTCTGAAAGTACTCCATGCGGGACCCCCCCCATAAATCCAGTCCTTCTAAGCTGTGCATTGCTGCTATCTGCTGAGGAGGAGAGGTGGTAAGAAAACCATTAGCTTCCCAGTGGAAAAAAAACCCAGATATTCGTGTATGCAGAAAAAAATAGAGCGTCTAGACGAAGTTTCAGAGTGGTTACAGCTGAGTTTAACACTCTGGAGTGAAAAGAAACAATGTTGAAAACAAAGACACAGAACCCAGAAAGGGGAGACTGGTGGTGATAGTCCCCACCGGGAGGGCTGCCCCTGCGTGATCTCTGGTTTCAGCATCAGAAAGAGTCACCCTGAGAGACTGACCCATGTGGCACCGGGTCTATTCCCTGCTCACAGCCTTCCAGGGTGTTTTCCGCCCCACCTCGCCGTCTGCAGGGGCCCTCTCATAGGTTCCCTTAGGAAATATTAACCCTGCCACTGACTCCATCGTATGGCGCTGCCTTATTTTAATGTTAACCTTTATTGCAATTTATGTTGCTGTATTTCACTTTCAGAAACCTGATCTTGGCAGAGAACCAAAAAATAAACCTCTAAGTAAAGACTCATGGCCGCTGGAAGGTGAAATAGATACATCGCGGCCCCTTGGTGAAAGCAGGAGGGATTCCTGCAAAGTCCGGCGGCAGAGGACAGTGTGTGGTCACCTGAGCTGGGCTGGGGGACAGGGCTGTCCCTTCGCTGTGAAGGTGGCAAATGCCCACTCTTACTTTCGTCCATGTTTTTCTTAAACCAGTTTTTGGTGCTGAGGCATGACATTGGACCTGTAGGCGCCATTGTCCGGGGCACATGCTTTTCTCAGGCCGGGCGTGGGATGGCAGGCGTGAGCACGCCCTCCGCCTCGTGCCGCTGTCTCCGGGGAGGGGCCGGAACACGAGAACAAAGGGTGGACGTGTGACTGATTCTCTTCTATACTATGTACAAGAGACTTCATGAGATTATGACACACGGAACGGGCACTCCTGTGGTTTCGGGGCGAGTGGCCGCCTTTGTAGGAAAAGTTTCTTTAGGGGACTCGGTGGCATTTAAGCTGCGACTTGGAGGGTGAGAAGGACCATCTCACGCAAGGAGGGGCAGAGGCCATGTGCAGAGTCCCAGGAAGGAGAGGCTGCGCCGTGACCCTGGGAGCCTGGTCATGGACGCAGCGAAGCCTGTGGACGCCACGCCCTGAGCGCAGCCCGTCTCTGGCACGGGGTCCCCAGGACTCCTGTGTGCGGAGCGTGAGGGGCAGCCCAGGTGGGGAGCCTCTGGGAGCCTCGGAAGGCGGAGTGCAGGTGCGCACGTGTGAAGTGCACGTCTGTGCCTCTCTGTGCGAGGACGTGTGCGGCGTCTGTTTATGTACACGTGTCTGCACGTGCGCGTGTGCATGGACGTGCGCGCGTGAGGTGCACGTCAGCGTGGTTATGCGTGGACACGTGTGTGCAGTGTCTGCACGCGTGCTGCGTGCCTGTGCGTCCGACCGTGTGTTGGGTGCGAGCGTGGGGGCCGAGGGAGCAGGACCGTCCACGGCCGTGAGACTCGGCTCCAACGCCGGGACCCACGGGAACAGGAGCCGCGGTGGCTGGGCCTGCTGCTGGTGGTGTCCGGGTCAGCTCCGCGTGGCCCTGGCCCTGCTGCAGGGACCGCTGGCCCTGTCCAGGTGCGTCCAGGCATACCTGTTCCCCGAGGCGGAGCAGCCCCACCCTGCGGACACGTCTTCACGAAGTCTGTACCATTTCATGAGGACACGGGCCTTTCTGCCTGACCCCACCGCCCTCCGTGACGCCCCGTCACTGTTGGCGATTGACAAGGGACTAGCTTTGGGGACTCTTGCACTTCGAAGTCTGTTCTCCCGTGGTCTGCCGGCCCCGTGGGGCCTCTGCTGCCTCTTTCCTAACGTGGGTGTTTTGGGGGGCCCGCTTCATCACTGCTGGTTCTGGTCTCTGAGGCTCGGGTCCAGACCCCCCGATTTCCTTCTCATCTGTCACCGGTGTCCCTCGTCTCTTCACCTTTCTGAGACAGGGATGGGTGAGATCCCTGTTTACAGAGATAAAATTGGGGAAACAGCTTGAAAACGAGCTCGACTTTGTCCTGAGGTGCCAGGGTGCCGCCCCAGACTAAGAGGCTCCTGGGGTTCTCTCTGTCGTGTGGGGAGCAGATTGGAGCTAGATCGGCTCCGTGGGTCACCAGTGTGCCCGAGTGAGTATGACTGGGTGGAGCGCAGTGTCGGGGACAGATGTCTGCAGGAAAAGTTTATGGAAAACCAGCAGATGTCAGTGTGCCCTTGCCGTTTGATTTCTTCCCTTTGAACTTTTTAAAGCAGCATCACTCTTCTCAGTCGTCAGACCACACACATCTTTTCTCCTATAACCGTCGTTCAGGAGACCACGGAGCTGTAATGCTCGGGGTCCGTGGGGGCCGCTGAAGTCAGTCCAGAAGGTGAGTCTGCAAAAGGATCTGTGCCATCGTGACTTTGTCTCTTCCCAGAAGAGTGGTTTCAAAATTCAAAGCCTACTGTAAGTAGTGTCCCCCGCTTCTCTCCAGGCCTTTGTTCAGAAACTAAGAATAGCCCAGAACCCAGCTCAGCTTCTGAGAGTCGGCTGGCCGTGCTAATGGATGCAGCTCTGGGTATGAAAGCGGGAGTTTGCAAAGTGGGCTGGGGGAAAGGCTGGGATGACCCCGTCAATTATCACCCGAGTTGTGGCAAGACCCTGTCCGTTTTCCTAGAGTCTCCAGTACAACAAACCACAGGCCTTTGCTCAGCCTCTCTGCCATCTGCAGATGCTAACATTTGGAGGCATCTGTATAAAAAAAGATTCAACTGGAGCATTGACAATTATGCATTTTAAGCAAAGGATGACTTGCCTGTATTTACAAAAGTCTTGTGCAAAAGGAGGGTAATTTCTAGGCAGAAAAAGACATGTTAAATAAGGCCTCTTTGAGTCTTCACTTTAGCTTCTTAATAGCTTAGATTAAAACGGCACAATATTAAAACGAGACACAGGTACGCCAAGGAAGACGCATCTCCCTTTCCCTGGCCTCCAGGCTCACCATAGGTAACTACCCTTATGCTGTCTTCTGCATCTCTTCAATGGTTTATTGCACACACACATATTTACATGGGCATGAGATAACATGGCTCTACATCATTTCACTTCTGCTTTAACAAATTAAGGCTATTTTAGGGATTTTTTTTCTATTTCTATATCCACCCACCCACCCATCTATCTACATTTCCATCCATCTATTCATCCATCCATTCACTTACCCCTCCATCCATCCATCCATCCACCCACCCATCCATCCACCCATCCACCCACCTACCCACCCACCTACCCACCCATCCACCCACCCACCTACCCATCCATCCATCCACCCGTCATCCATTCAACCATCCATCTGTCCATCCATCTTTCCTCCATTTTGATAATGGGTTTAGAGCATCCCTGTACTCCATCGGCCACATTGACTCTGTGTTATGTCACCTACTTTGGATGACTGTTTCTGTGACTTCCGATAGCTCCTTTTTCTTGACACACTTGCGACACACATAAGTTTGTCTGTAGAAGAAGGAACTAGAGATAAACTTGCCATGTCAGAGGAGAGGTGCCTTTCACTTTGCAGACTCTTCTGAAAGGTGTCCTGTACCCTAGCAGGTGACAGTGTTTGGGGAGCCGTGTGGCTGCTGCACTTCCCATAGGTGACCCTGTGCCCTGCTGGTGGCCGTCACACACTGTCTACTGGGTGTTCTTACCCTCCAGGTTTGGGCTAATAGTTCCCATCCGCCAGAGGCTTTGCTGTGAGTTTTCATTCATCTTCACATTTCACCTGGTGGAAATCACCTGCTGTCACCCTTGTGTGGACCTGGGGAGTGGAGAGGGCAGGCCATTACTCAGGTCACTGGGTAGGGGCCAGGTGGGGTCACATGCAGGCCTTCCAGGTGGTGTGAAGCTGTGTCTGCGCAGCTGAGTGTCCCCAAGCCTCACCTGGACACCAGTGTACCCGTCACAATCCCGTTTGGGGTCAGACAATTGCTGTGAGCCGTCGTCCTGTGCCCTCTAGGATGAGCCTCTTCCCTGGTATCTCCAGATGCCAGCGCACCCCCTTCCTCAGCCACGTCAACCAAAGATGTCTCCAGACGTTGCTAAATGTCCCCAGGGTGTGGGGGACCAGGGAGCACCACCCCCACTTGGAAACCCCTGACTCAGAACGAGTGTCGGACATACACTGTGACTCCAGGACATGGATTTGCAGAGACATCTCCAGCGCTTGTCTCTGCTCAGGGACACCCGTGTAGTCTTCCTGGCGGGGGGCAGGTGGTGGTCTGGCCACAGCACAGCCCAGAAGAGTCTGGGCGTGCCCAGCCACCGTCGTGCTCCCTGCAGGTCCCTGTGACTGCTCCAGCGTGACTCCATCTTTCCAAATGGAAAACCGCCTGGACAAACAGGCTTAGCAAAAAGCATGCTCTCAGATGCTCTTCATATAAGCAGGAGTCATTAAAAACAAAATGCAAAAACATGTTCTCCAGCTCACTCAGCTAGTATTGTGCAGCCTTTCTGGTCTGCATCCTCCCGTGGGCGCCGGGGCGCCGGGCGTGAGACGGCGCATGTGGGGCCTCCGGACACGGGCAGACACGCGGGCCTGGAGAACCCCGGCCCCCATCGGAGACCCCCGAGAACCCTCGGCTCCCACATGTTGGACAGAGCCTCTCAGTCCGTTGAAACTACTACGTGAATGCAGTGCATTTGCATCCTTAGTTCACAGTCTTTTCGGCCCACAGGCAGGATGACATGTCCCAGAGAGGCAGGCTTCTCTTGAGGTAGTAGCTTATTTTCCACCACCTCCGAGAAAGTGCTGGTGTGTCTGGAGCGAGGTCCATTCTTCAGGCGCGGGGACCGAGCAGTCTGGTTCCTCTCAGTGATGGGACGCCTGGGAGCGCAGCTCTTGAAGGCCAGGGTCTGTGTGGAGTCCTGCTCCCCTGCCGGAAATGATCCCCGCTTCCAAGCTCCATGAGGCAGCCAGCCGAGGGTGGAAGGAAACGCTTTGTAGACAGTGGAGCCGAGACAACTCCCTGAGCAGCAGACGTTGAGAAGCGGTGGGACATTCTGGAACTGTGTCACTTCCCGGCATGGGGCCTGTGAGGAGGCTTTCAAGAGAAATAGCACTGGACTGTGTGGGACTTCCAAAGGGGCGTCTGTGCAGGGCCCTGGCGGGCAGCTCTGGGAAGGGAAGGTGTGCTTAGGGCTTGAACATGCTTTGAACCGGTCTCTTCTCTCCATCTCATCCAGCTCAGCCCTCCATCTTATTTCTCCTTTGCTTTCTTTGCAGAGATTTCTAACTTGATCAGCTCATGGGATGATACCCATCGCTGAAGCCATTAATAAAATGTTAGTGACTTACAGAATAGCAGAAGTTTAGACGTGTAGCTCACCCTGAGTCAGATACGTGATCGCGCACCAGGCCTGCCGTCAGACTTCGTGTCCTCCGCCCTGTCCCTTGCACCCCATGACCTTTGACTTCTTCCCCCTTCCCTGCTGGTCCCCTCTGTTCTGTTCTCAGTGTCCAAGGGTTGGTTTTATTTTGTCTCTTCCTTTTCTGTGTTTCTTTCTGTTCCACATATGAGTGAGATCATCTGGTATTTGTCTTTTTCCTTCTGACACATTTATTCAGCATCCTCCCCTCTAGACCCATCCATGTCGCCACAGATCAGCAGATTCCATCTTGTTTAGGGCTGTGTAGTTTTCCACAGACCACATCTCCTGTAGCCATGCGTCTGACGCTGGGCACTGAGGTCTGCTTCTGGGTCTCAGTTACTGTCACTAGTGCTGCACATAGGGGTGCACAGACCTCTTTGAGTTAGTGTTTTTAGGGGTAAACGCCAGAAGTGAGATAATGGGATTATATGGAATTTTCATTCTCAGTTACTGAAAGAGTCTCCGTGCTGTTTGCCAGAAAGGCTCCACCTGTGTACTCTCCCTCCACTGTGTGAAGGGCTCCCTTTTCCCCACACGGTCGCCAACACTGGCTTCCAGCCTTTTGGAGATGAGTCATCCGCTCGGGATGAGGTGCTAGTGCTTTGTGGGACTGGATTGCCCGAAATCACTGTTAGGGAATCTCCTGTGTCAGAGCCCAGGAAAGTAGGTGAAAATAATCCTGGAGAGAGTCTGTCTCTGTCTTCGGACCATGGCGACATTTTTTCTCTCCACCTTGAGCTGGCTCCGCCTCTCAGAAGGGACGGATGAGACACGTGGTTGGGGCAGAGGCTCCTGGCGTGGGGCCCGCCGGGGACCCTGGACGGTATTCACGTGTAACACGCATGGTCTTCATCTGGCTGGAAGGTTCAGACTCTCAAAGGTCTATGAAAAGAAAATTAAGAGCCCACCGTTTAAAACCCGAAACTGTGACCCTATTTGGCCGTGACCTTGATTAGGCGGAGCGTGGTGGTCCACCTGTTTTCGTGTTCCGCAGATCTGGGGTGGGCTCAGCGGGGAGGCCGGCGCAGCTGTCCCTGAGGGAGACATGTGAGGTCAGCTCTGCGGCAGGGATGTGGTGTTTGAACCACAGTCTCTGTGCGTCTCGAGCTAATTTTTGAGATTAAATATAGTTACTGCTGAGATGGGCGCCCCCCACCCCCAAGAACCACGACTATCGTCACACACAGTCCTGAGTGCCCCTCAATCCAGCAACCTCAGGATAACCTGAAATCGCAAAGTTCTTCCTGAAAATTCCAGGAGTCGTGCTCGTGTGCCTGGGTGTTCGCAGCAGGTCAGCAGCCTCCCCGAAGCGCTGCCCACAAACTAACCCCCTCCGTCCACTCTGGAGCAGCCTGCACTCGTGTTCCAGGCCTTCGGACTCAGTGGGACCCCCTCTGCGTCAGGCCCGGAGCCTTTACAGAAAGATCGTTTGCTGAATGCGTCTCGTGATGCAGAGTGAAGGAGACCGCTCCCCGTGGGCTTCAGTTCGTGGCCCCTCGGGACTCCCTGGGCCTGTCCCCGCGGCCCCCAGTGTCTTCCCGGAGCTGAGGGGGCACGGAGCCCGGCCCGCGCCCTTCGGACAGGCCCGTTCTGGTCAGAGTGGCTCTGTTTTCAGAAGTTTTTTCTTTTATAGATTATAGTTGGGTTTTCTGTCTGTCTCCCTCTGCGCACACGCACACACGCATGTGGACTCCACATGCTCCCTCATGAGTGAATCAGATCCCCATTTTACGTGTATACACTGGTCAATGTGTGTCTGCTTGTCCAATTCTAACATCACTTTTAAAATCATTTATAGTGGTCCTTCCCACCTCTCCATTCACCAGCCTTTCTGGAGAGGTTTAGTGGTTACTCTGCAGCTCAGAACGAACCCACGAACACCGCCCCCCCGTCCGTGCATGTGTGTCATATCTGTGGCTATGTGATGTGTATACATTTATTTGTGAGGCACTTAGTAAGAACTCTTGCAATCTGCTCTTTAAGAAGAACAACATGAAATCCATTTAAAGGAAACGTGTACCTGTTGCTCTAGGCCTTGACTTCGATGTGGATGAATTCTGTAGGAGAACTAGGCAGCGTGCTTTCCACATGGGCCGGGTTTCTGGTTCCCTTCTGTCCGTGAGTCCCACCCACGTCCCCACCGAGGGGAGGGCCGGGGTTCCCGTGTGCGCCGATCCGACTGGACGCCCGCCAGGAGCAGTCTTGGATTCTTCTGCCTCAGTTTCTACCCGTAGACAAACGGCATAGGATGGCACACAGCCCATGTTCTCTGCTCTCTTCCTGCGTCCTGGCTTGGAAAAACAAAAACAAAAACAGGAAAACGCTGAATCCTGCTGAAAGTTTCCTCTTTCCAGACCAGGCTGTGTGCATGGCAGGGCGCGGGGAGCAGATGGCCTGTGGGTTGAGATCGGCAGAGTCCCAGCTGGATGCCTGAGCGGCATTTCTTCCTCCTCCTCCTCCTCCTCCCTGGCGCCCGAGCAGGGCAGGGCCCAGAGCTGCGAGCAGGACGAGAGCTGCAGTGTCGAGACCTGTCGGCTCCCAGAACCCTGGACGAGCAGGAGTTGGATGGGAAGCTGGCCACAGATCGAGGGTCCGGTCTTCATTTGCTGCTTGCTGACAATGCACGCGTGCACATGCGCGTGCACACATGCACACACGACGTGCCAGAGAGACAGCCGATTCTTGGGTAAAATGCTGATACGCAGGAACTTACCACATTTCCCTGTGTTAGCGCCAGTTGGAGACTCAAGTCCTAGGATGAGAACATATGATCTGGGCGGTTTTAGATCCCAAAGGGAAAAATAAACTAAAGGAAAACCTTTCTGTGCTGCTGAAGAATGACACGTGTCCTAGCCTGCCGTCAGGTGCCCCGTGTGGGACGCGGGCATGTTCAGTGTGTCCCGTCCCGTCATCTCCAATGAGATGGTCTCAAGTCTCTCTCAGCGTGCGGCCTTGTGGGCTCACACTCACACCTGTGCCTGCGTAACAGTCACCTGCACCCAGCCTGACAACAGCGGGCTGCCGGCCTCTGCGTGTCAGTCGTCGGGCACAGCTTAGCTGGGCGGTTCTGGGGGGGATTTCAGGAGGGTCAGCGGAGATGCTGGCGGGAGTGCCACCATCTGAAGGTGTGCCTGGGGCTGCGGGCCTGGCTCCAAGCTCGGTCCCTGAGGATTAGTGGGCTCTGCTCTCTGATGGCTGTGGACAGAGGCCCCGGTCCCTGCCGTGTGTGCCTGTCTGCTGAGCGGCTACAGCACGTCTTTTCTAGAAGAGGAGAGGGACCCAATGAGTCTGGGGCATACTTGCCCCTGCATGAGCAGCATCTTGCATTGACCTGTTACATTTCTTGTATCGATGAATCTGCCTTCATCACTTTATGAACCCAAACCCAGTTCACGTGCACGTTCTCTCCTCTGCACAAGTTTATTTTTGAACGTGACACGCAGTGGTGGTCAGCATGGTCACACCTCTGTGCCCACAGCACCGCTCTCCGTCTCAGGTCTCATCGGCACCGTGGAATCCACCGCCAGACAGCAGACTGCCCGCCCCTCCTTCCGCCCCTGCCACCCCTCGACCTGCGTGTCTGAACTGACTGCTCAGCACCGCACGCGAGTCCACTCCCGCGGTGTTTGCCCGTCGGTGGCTCGGCTGACGTGTGCCCGCATCATCACCTTCCATCCACGCGGTTGTGTGTATCAGAATGTCCCTGTTTTGTGAGACGATGTCATTCTGCCCGTTGTCGTCATCACTCAGCAATGGGGATTCTCGCTGAGAATTGTGCCCCGGGTGCTGTCGCCGCTAGGTCTCGTCCGTGCCTCTCCTCTCGGGTGTAGCTTGGTGGCTCACCGCGGTGCCTGCGGCCCCTCGTGGACAGAACCATTAGTGACACGTGATGTTTCTGCGCCGCATGCGGCTGTATGTTTACCCATCAGTGGCACCTGAGCTGCTGCTGCAGTGAAACTGTCGCACCTGTTCTGTTTCGGTCAGCGTCAGGTGCCATGCACCGTCACGGTGTCCTGCGGAGGTGCCGTGTGCTTCTCTCCTCCCTCCCCTGCACACTGATGGGACCTACGGGCAACTATGATCTTTTTCCTTTTCCAGAGGGCTCTGTAG
Organism: Solenodon paradoxus; assembly: GCA_004363575.1. Classification (NCBI taxonomy): domain Eukaryota; kingdom Metazoa; phylum Chordata; class Mammalia; order Eulipotyphla; family Solenodontidae; genus Solenodon; species Solenodon paradoxus. Next base: position 23,186 of record RJWH01004489.1, on the reverse strand, counting down.
TGGGGGCCCCAAGGGTTTTATCAAGTGACTTCAGAGTCCTCAGGCTTTCTTTCTCCCAGATTCTGTTTATCAGAAGCAGGTCCAGCCCCCAGTCAAGGGACAGGTAATGAAGCTCCCCCACTGGACATGGGTGTGGCTGTGGACACAGCATAGTTGGGGAGATGGTGCCGGAGGGCCCAGCGGGTGCCATCACCGCAGTTGGGGCTCTGTGCTCCCCGACTGCGTGCTGCCCGCTGGGCCCGCCCCGGGTGCTGGGGTGCTGGTCATTTCTCCTTGCGTCTCAGATGACGGAGGCAGCTCTCAGGTCACACGTCTGATCTCAGTGGCGGAACCAGTACTCGGCCTGGGGTCGGCCTGAAACCACCGCCTGCATTTTGAAATGACATCATGGTGCTTCCCCGAGTCTCGGGCGAGAGCTGGGTCTCCGGCGCAGACGCAGAGAAGACAGCTTGACCCCCAGCTTGGAAGAGGCCCGTGGGGAGCGGTGCCCGATCTGTCCAGAGGCTGCGGTGGTGTTTGGAGGGGCTGCACCAGCACAGACGGCACGGACATGTCAGGTGGATGTTCACACGCCAGGTGGGGCCCCGGGGCCGTCGTCGGCGTGAGCAGGGTCTTAGCACTTTCAGGAGACTCTGCGGGAGGAATCCCTTTCCTGGTTTCCTCCAGTTTCCAGAGGTACCGCTTGCCTTGTCTGGTGGCCCCTGCCCACACCTTCCGAGCCGGCGGCCTGGCCTCTGATGCGCCTCCCAGGCAGTTGAGAACCATCTCTCGAGCTTCAGCTCAGCCGGGAGGCAGCTTCATTCATCTGCAGGCTCCATCCACAGGCCTAAGTACAGGCTGCCGGGGGTGGGCCGTGGACAGCTTCGCGGCGGGGTCATTCTCTGCCTGTCAGGTTCCTCGCTCTTTTCCCCAGAAGCTGATGGTCGTGACTGCTTTGACCTTGGATTTCCATGGCAGCTCTGCTGCCCCGGCCTTGGGCAGATAGTGGGAGGGGGCAGCGGGAGGTCAAGGCAGGTGCTGCCCACAGCTCCGTTCGTGTGGGGGGTGTCCTGCCAGCACGGAGAGCCTCATTCCTCCGGGGACCGTGGCGGAGCCTTCCCTCACCCGCTTTGGCCCGGGGATGGCACAGCCACGATGCCCGTCTCCACATCCTGTGTCGTTTCCCTGCGTCTGCCTGCACTTTGAAAATAGTGCCTCTGTCAGGAAAGCTCCTGAAATAATCCGAAGCGGAGCATGCCATCTGTTTGCTACGTGACTAAGGGACTCACACTTCAAGTGAAAAAAGAAAACGTGTCTTAAATGAGGGCGGAGTGTCCGCTTCCAGAGTGGACCAGGGTCCCCTGGACACGGAGCCTGACCTGGAGCCGGAGCCCCGGCACTTGTGGCTACAGATGCTGACATCGGTCCTGCCGGGGCAGGGCTGTTTGGTCCTCAGCCAGGCGCCTCCTTGGGACGTCGGATGCGCTCTCTTTGAGCCTCTCCTGGTGCCGATGTCCCCAGGGATGTGCTGAGACTGTCTCCCCCATGGCGGGTCACAGTCTGTGTCTTGGAGGCCAGTTCCGGGGAAAGACGGAGTTTTCTTGGCGACATCTCGGCGCGATTCCGCAGGTGAGCTAAAGAGCTAATTGCACAGAGCAGTTTGCAAACACCGGCACGACACACGTAAACAGCATCTGCCTGTGATGAAGGTGTGAACGTTTTAAAAGGTGCGAAGTTTCGGGTAATAATCTGAAGGTCTTCATGTGCTTCAGGTGGCTTCCTGGGTCTGGGATTTGGGGGTTTATGTTTTTGAATTGTGGAGGAAACAGTCCCGACTGTCTTCGTGTGTGTGTAGCCTGGACAAGCACGTGAAACATACCCAGACCCCTGCTTGGCGACTCGGGGACCCTCGGCTGCCTTCCCTCCGGGTGCAAGCTCCCGCGTCGGCTCCCGCCAGCGCCGGGGAGCAGCTCCCTGCGCCTGCAGGGTCTGTAAAACGGGTGGGCGCTGTCCGGCGATCTCAGCGGTCTGACTCAGGCTGCCCGTCCGACCACCCGGGGAGTCCTGCCAAGTTCCTGCAGCGCCCGGCCACAGCCCCGGAGACCCCCTTGGGCCGGCCTGGGACACGGCTTCTAACGGACAGCCCGAGCTCAGGCCAGTGGAGCCCGTTAGCTTCACCAATTCTCACGGGCCGGTGAGCCATCCGTGCTGGCTGTGGAGCTGAAGCGGTGTGCTCGGACCACAGAGGAAACAGAGGGCAGGGCGCATTATCATCTGGAATGATTACCTGGCTAATGAGCCTTGAGGGGCAAGGAGATCGACTACCCAACAAATGAAACTCGTACCTGACATTCGAATGTTCTTTAGAAACAGGCGATGACCCAGCGTGTGTGTGTGAGTGACCTGTGACCAGCCCCACACAGATACTCAGACTGAGAGTGACCAGCCCCTCTCCCCCACGACCGGCGGGCGTGGCTGCAGCCCGCGCGTGACTGGTGTTTAGATACCGCCTTTCCCTGTGGTGGTTCTTGGCAGATGAGGAGAGCTGCGGTGCCTCTGAAAAGCTCATCCCTTTGAATTGTGCTCCTGAGCAAAGAGACCAGATGCCACACAGCCAAGGCTTTAGAAAACGCCGGGATTTGGGGCAATGGGCGTGCACGGTGGCCGACTTCCATCTGCCAAGGGCAGAGGCGGCCAACAACAGGCAGAAGTGCGAGGAGAAAAGGGAGTGAGCGGAGGACTGCATCCCGCCCTGGACTAGCCTTGTCCCCGAGTGGCCTGACCAAGGCTGAGTGGGATGACCTCACCGGGGCCGTGGGTAAGGGTGCTCACTTGGACCTCATGTTGTCATCATTTGCTCTCTGCAGATTTTGTTGTAAGGGTTTTGCATCCATCATTTCATTTAATTCCACAATAGATACTCTTGCTATCTCTGTGTTATACATAAAAAAAATACATGCATGTCTTAGAGGAAAAGCTGTTTTCTAGGGTTTCCGGGTGAGTAAATATTGGCATGGCCCCGTTCGCTGATGGTAGAGGAAATTCGCACACTCGGAAAGAAGAAAATGCCCCATCAAGGCAAAGGCCCAAGTTTTGGTAAGATTGTAAAAGAGCTTTGATTGAAAATACTCCTCTGTGGTCCACACGTGCTGGGAATCTTACCAAAGGCCACCTGGAATCCGGGTCAAATCTCCGTATCAGTTTCCTGGCCAGTTGTTTTCCTCTGACATCAGAAGAAAATTCTTTGACCAAAGGTAGGCAGCTGCGCTTGGCTGAGCTGGGATTTGAATTCTAATCTCTGTCTCTGTGGCTCAAGCCTGGAAACACCTTAGTTCTCGGTGAATGTGACTGGACAGCTCCTTGCTCCTCTCTCAAGCCCCTTGGGCTGGAGGGCCGGGGGTCTGGTACCTGCGAGGTCCCCCGAGCTCTTGGAAGCAGCCAAATCAGTCAAGTCCCTTCCAGTAAAATGTTGCAGATGCCTCAGATTCCCTTCCGGTGATCAATGCCTCTGACTCCTCTCTGACCTCTGATGCTTATCTCTCTCAAAATGTAATCGGCAAAGACTAGTAATCCTCCGAGTTGTGATTTCGTCTCTGCTACTGAAACTTCATTATTTAACGATCCTGGTAATAACACTGGACACACGTTTCTGGATTTCAGTATGTGCCGTCTCCAGTGAGGCATCCTGGAAAGGTTACCATTAAAAGAGCGGTAGCAGTCAAGCACCACAAATAACTGTAACCTGGCTTGGGCTTAATACATTCCTTGCAGAAAATTTTATTTGCAGTAAACTCATGAAATTCAGCTCACTTTCAATATGCTGTGGCCTTCAGTGACCCTGGTCATTCATTATATACCAGCGACCTTTCTGAAGTTGAGAAGGGGAGTTGCAAGAGCTTTGGGGTATTGATACCTTTAAAAGGTAGATACCATTTTCATTCTCTCCTGCGGATAATTAATTCCCGTCCTTTAGAGGTGTTCTGTTATTTCTCTTGTGACAGTCGGTGCTGGTTTCAGCCAGGTCAGCAAGAGGGCGAATCGTCGCAGCTCCAGTGTGTTCCGTCATTTCCAGCTGCGGTTTCTCCGGCCTGTCTCAGGCTGGCCTTGGACTTTTTGAAAGTGATGTGGAATTTGGATGTCTGCTCCTCATTTCCGTCCTCACCCCCTAACCCCTGACCTCTGGGTTGTTGTAAGAGACACTTTTCATTAGGCAGAACTCAACGCCTATCCACAAGCAGGGAGACCATCAGAAAGGCCCCCCCGGCAGCCTTCCCTGCAGCCGCTGTGGCCACGCGGTGCTGCGCTTTGGTCTGTGGCTTCCTTTCTGTCCCGTCCAGTCTCCGCTGACTTTGAAGACCTACCTGCCACCCTCCCATTGTGCCCACAGGGAGCTCAGCTCGCACAGGGGTAGGGCGGCCGTCATCACCAGGCCTTTGCTGCTTTTAATTTTAACTGATTTCTGTTGTCACAACACAACGTGACATCTGTCCTCTCAGCACCGTTATGAGAAAGGATTGTTCGCCTCAGGTGCAAACTCGAGAGTGGATGTGTCTTGCCGAACAAACCCTTCATGCTCGTGGAGCAGTGACTGCTCCCTGCCCCTGACAGCCTCCCCTCCACGCTTTCTCTTGGGGGCGTTTCATGGACGTGGATCACGCAGTGTTTCGTCTTCCTCCACTGGCTTATTTCGCTGAGTGGAACATCGTCCAGGGTCTTCCGTGTTGTCACATCTGAAAGGGTTTCCTTCCTCGAAGTCGGTGTCATCTCCCATATTACGCTGCTGCCCCGCTTTCTTCTACGTTCACCCACCGTGAGACGTTTAGGTTACTGACGCACCCCGACGACTGCGAATGATGATGTGATGATAAAACATGCAGACTCGTCTTTGAGATCCTGGTCTCAGTCCTTTTGGAGACATGCACAAAAGTGCTATCGCTGGGTCGCGTGGTAATTGCATTTTTAAGTATTTCTGTGGGGCTTCGTACCATGGTCCATGGTCACCTCCCCCTGTTGCGTTCCCCTCACCAGTATCGAGGGGTCCAGGCGCTCAACCCGCTGCCAACACGCCTTTTGCTCTGAGATAATAGCTCTAGCAGGGATCTCCCCTGACCCCTAGTGAGGTCTTTTTCGACCATGCCTGCTAAGAAGCATCAGCGATTCCTTCAAGGCAGCCATCATTGCATCTTTGTGGAAGCATCTGTTTTCTCACTGTCACTTTTCGTTGATTATTGGAAACAGGATTCATATAAGTCTCAGGACCTGTGATTGGTTGGTATGTCTGACGGCTGTTGGAATCTGTCTGCAGGATCCCGGCATCTGTCCGACTGCCCCTCGCTTCCTCCTTTGTCTTTGACGTCTGCTTGGCAGTGGCGTGTTGACTTTGCTGGGGAAAACATTGCTTTTCAGGCAGCATTTCCCCGTCTGGCGTTGGCTGATGGCATCCCTGGGGTGCTGTTGCGTGTGTTCTTCGCCCTTTGTGTTTCTTTTAAACCAGTGGATGGTTCCAGAGTCCTGATCAGATACAAGTTCGTGTCTCCAGTAGCTTCTTTATCCAAGAAGCGGGTCGCCCTGTTAGGTTTGCTCTTGGACGCTGCTTCACCTTTGCTGCGAATCTAGACCAGTGGGTTCTCGAGGGCTGTGCGCAGGTGGTGTTTCATCCCCTGTCCTTCTCCAGGGGTGGGTTGGGGTGCTTTAAGAAATCTCTGGTTTGCTGTTAGGATTTTGGGGACACAGCCTGTGTAGGAAGTACGGGAAAGCTAGCTGATCGTCCCTGTTTGCTTTCAAATGAGTTGTTTCCTTTGCAGGCCCGGTGGTGACCACCACATGTTGGTTTGTTAAAAACCACGGCCTGACGTTATGATTTATGTTGATGCTCCACTTTGACCTGCTCCGTGGCTCAGCGTTGGCCAGTGGAAGCTTCTTCAGCTGCTCCTTGAGAACTGTGGTGAGACGTTTGTCCTGGAGGACTTTCTGACTGTCCCGTGTGGCCGAGTATTCCGGACTGGTGTTGTGTGGGCCCTGCCCCAGACCTGGAAGAGTCCATTTCCCCGAGAAGATCGACTGTCTGGCATGTTCCAGCACCATGATCTCTATTCTAAGGCTGTCCTAGGGGTCTTAAAAGAACCTCTTTTTCCCCGATGGCCTTCTTTTCCAGTTGCCTTCATTTTGGTGACAGCCCCGCTGTCCATCAGGACCTCAGGCAGGAGCCTCAGAGGTTCCGCTATTCGTCTTTCTCCCGGACAGCCGACCCCACCTTTCCTCTGCCTGTCCCACTGCCCATGCCTGACCTCTCCACTCCCTGCTGCACGGACAGGTCGGAGCTCTGACAAATGACGTCACCTCTGGTCTGTCTCTTCCAGTCCAGTCCCCGTGAAGGCCTCCAACTCTACTTTATGAGACACAAAACAAAGTCAAAACAAAGGCAAAATTCGCCTTGCCACGTGCTGACTCGAGACCCTTCCCTGACCCCTGCTGCCACAGAGCTGCTCTGCACCCTGGGTGACCTTCAGGATGCTCCAGCTCCAGATTCCCCTCTGCTGCTCGTCCAGGAGCCCACCACCCTTCCACTTCCTTCACGATGGGGATGTAGTCGTGTCTCCCACTTTGTTCGTACTGCTCCGGGCCTAAGTTGCTTTTTGGACCTTTTCAAGGACAGGCAGAGGCTGAGGTCAGCGCCCCCTTCAGATGTGTCTTTCTGGGAAGCCGCCTACTGACCTCTGGGGCCACCATCAATTTCTCCCTCTCTGCCGTTCTGGTCACTCTTTGCTCGCTGCGCATCGTGGCGCTGTGGAGCGTTAGATGAGACGTTGCATGTACGTAAGGGTCTCAGCAGTGGACCTGGGGGTATTGTCAGCGCTTCATAGTAGTTGGTTTGTTGTTGTTAGTAGTAATGGTAATGTCTGCGGTAGCCACCCTTGTGCATGCCTCTGTCGCTTCCATCCGTCCCAGCAATTCTACCTGCATCTACCTGTGTCCACCTGCGTCTGCCTGGGTCTGGCTTTTCCTCTAAATCAAACTTTTTCAGAATAACTGTCTTCATCTTGGCAATTTTAATTTTTTTAATCCTTGGGACTGAATGTGTCTTGTACACCGTAGGTCCTTAGTTATTATGGCACTTTTTTTTTTTCTTCAAAAGAGCTGAAATTTTTGTTTCAGATCTCAGGAGAAGTACCCAGAGCGTCTTTTTATTTTTCAAGGAAGGTGTGGCAGGAATGAGGGCGAGCAGGCAGGAGAGAGAGGAGGGAGAAGCACTTTATTTTATTTAGTTGTTTACACACTCTGCTTCCCTTGGCCCTGGTCTTGAACCCCCGACCTTGGGATGTAGGAGGGACTGCTCCCAGGTGCACTGCACTGATAGACCACCAGGGTGCGCCCGACTGACACATTTTTTGGTCATAGATATAGCAAACTTATGGATATCAAGTTGCGTGATATAACTCCTCCCTAGTCTTGCATCCTGGTAGGGAACAGTAAACAATGGAATAATAGCACATGGTACCAAAAAGTATCCAAGAACAGGAGGTTGCAAAGAGAGTTTGAAAGTGTGCAAAGAGGGAAGGATGGACTGGATCCACTGGGGAGTACCTGACCTTGAAGAGGGAGAGGGTAAAGAGGAGCAGGGGTTCCTTCTAGACGAGAGGAAGCTGTTCCCTCAGTTCCTGAATTTACACATAAAGAAAATAGTTCAATATTAGTGACCCAACTAACGAAAACTCAAACACAAATAAACATGATCTTAGGAAATAAGACTTAGGATAAGACTTAAGATCTTAGGAGTAAGACTGTGAGTCATAGTTTTGTCTTTCAGGAAAATGATGTCTTAAATGGTCATTCACCACTATTCAGTTAAAGCAGTACACGTCTATCTGCCTGTGAGTTCTCCCCACGCAGAGAAGTCTTCAGGTCTTAGATGATACTTTCCAGTGTGCTTTGCTGGTACATTTAAAATTGCACCCTTGGTGGCACTGGAACTCTGTGACGTAACTCAGTGATGATTGAAACTTGGTGATGAGTGAAACTCAGTGATGATTGAAACTCGGTGATGACGGGAACTCAGTGATGGTTGGAAGTCGGTGATGAGTGAAACTTAGTAATGATTGAAACTTGTTGATAATGGGAACTCAGTGATGGTTGAAACTCGGTGATGAGTGAAACTCAGTGATGGTTGAAACTCGGTGATGACGGGAACTCAGTGATGGTTGGAACTCGGTGATGACGGGACCTCAGTGATGGTTGGAACTCGGTGATGACGGGAACTCAGTGATGGTTGGAACTCGGTGATGACGGGAACTCAGTGATGGTTGGACCTCGGTGATGGTTGAACTCAGTGATGGTTGGACCTTGTTGATAGTTGAACTCAGTGATGGTTGGACCTCGGTGATGACAGGAACTCAGTGAAGGTCAACACTTGATGGATGAAATCTGTAGACTTAGGTTTCTCCCTAACCCATCAAAGCTTTATTTCTTACTTTGATATATTATTCAGTAGAATAAAAATTTGTAGTCAATATTATGATCTTCCTTGTGCTCCCCTCCCGCGTTTGATAATTGTGTCTGATGAAGAAGCGTAACAGCTATGCATCATATATGTATTATATATCTAGTATATAATATGTATTATATCTCTATACATAATTAGAGACTTATGTACATTTATGTACATAGCATAGGAAACAATCTTAAATTCCATGGTGGTCATAGTGCTGACACACGCTGAGCTCTCACTGTGCCCCGAGCATGGCATTGACTTGGTGCTTGGCGTCCTGTAAGACCCAGTGACTGGCTTCCTGTGACTCCCACTGGGTGTGCAAACCCTGGCCCTGAGAACTCACGGAACCCCTCCAGGGCGAGCGGGTACCCCTCGAGGCCTGTCTCCCGAGCGGTGAATGCCGTCTTGACATCCTGGTCACCTGTCCTGTCAGATCCACTGCAGAAAGCGTGGTGATTTCTTGGTGCTGTTGGGTGAGACCGCGCTGCTCAGTGCGGTGAAAGGTTTTGTCTCCGTCTTGTGTTCCCAGCTGTCCTCAGTGTTTCCATTGTCCCTGCCCAGGAAGCCACAGGCGTCTTGTCACGAGACTTACCTGTGGACAGGAGTGACGAGTATCCACTGGCTGCCATTGCGATTGGCCGCTGTTGAAAACTTCTGGTTTTTCATGACATTCACCAGTGTAGACCATGAAAGCCTGTGCCTGAGCAGGCGTCTCTGAGGCTGGCATGACCCAGGGGAGCTCTGCTGGGCAGATGCGCTGCAGTATTTCGGAGTGAAGAAAGGCTTTCTGTTGTCTGTTGGTTTTCGCCTCCTCCTTTTTGTGACTGTCTCCCCATCGCCTCTGGGCAGACAGAGTGGACGAGCTGTGCTTTCTCGGGCTGGGCAGGGAGGAGGCCTGGGGGCCCTGGGGGGCCCGCCTGCAGAGGGGCCAGGGCGGGGAGGCGTTGGGCCAGTGGGGTGGCTTCCTGCACAGGACAGGGCAGCGGAGAATCCCGGGCCGTGATCACCCTGCCCATTTTTCTTGTCCCTTGACCCCCCAAACTTGATCAGCGCACACTGGGGGGGTTTCCTTGACTGTGTCGCCCTCATCTTGGAGATGACGCCCTCTGCACTGACAGATGCCTTCAGTCCCGGTGAGGTGCCAGGGCCGGGAGGGTGATTCGGGTGGTGTCGGGCGCGCTGAAGTCAGGCCGGTTGGCCGCTGACAGCTGGTGAGGTCCTCGTCTTGCTAGGTGGACTCTCCAGGACTGTCCAGGTGGATGTCAGCCTCCCTGTGCTCCCTCCTTCCGGTTCCGCCCCTTCTCCCTCCTTAACCCCTTGTGTTTGATTGAAGGTCCCCAATCAGATCCCATCAGGAGACACAAGGAAAGGACAATAAAATCTTGCAGTTCACCCTGCCCGGCCCCAGCCTCCTTTCCTTCGCTCCCCCGGCAGTTGGGACAGGAGGCTGGTGTGATACTCACCTCGTCCTTTGGCACCATCCTTACCGCCACCCCCATGGGTCCAGGCTGTGTGCAGCCTGAGGATCCTGCCGGACGTGGACTGTGAGAGGGTCTGCGTGAAATCAGACCTCCAGGTGCCACTGACCGCTGAGGCCGATCACCAGCAACGAAGCTTTGCGACCGTGGCTGATGGAACATCTCCTGGAGAATTAAGATTCTTTTTAGGCCCTGAGAACGAGCAGCCAGCAGAAAGAACACTGCAGACGGCACAGAGTCACCATCAGCCTGGCGGCATGGCAGAGAGGCGGCCCCATCCCTCATGCCTCTCCTTCAGGGGGAACAGTCAGCTTGCGTCTGCAGATGCCCTGGTGACCAGATTCTCTCTCCCTGAGCAGAGAGATCCCTGTATAACGGGGCGTTTCCTGAGCACATTGGAGGGGGGAAAACGCCATAAATCAAGTGAGCTTTTACAATCCCTATAAGCAAAAGCATACTTCAGTGATGATGGATTGTGTTGGACAGTAAATGAGCTTGCACGGAGGCTGTGTGCTAATGTGGGTGTTTACGGTGCCTAATACATCTCCTGCTCGTCCCCGTGCCGCTCCTTCATCGGCTGTGTTATCAAGGAAATATCAGAATAATGAGCTGTTTTCCTCCCATCTCCGCAGTTTAATATCATGCAACTGTTTATTAATAAGCTCCAACCCCAGAGGATTTTTCTAATCCTGTTCTAATATCAGACTAAATTTAATAAGGTTCATCCTTCTCCCCATTGTATATGACCTCCATCATTCATTGACTCGAATAATATTTATCGAGGGGCTTTTATGGTGACAGGCACAGGGCTCGACATTGGGAATAAAATGTTGAGAGCAGACAGGCTTGGTCTCCGGCTGCAAACAGAGACAGAAAGCGGGAAGGAAAGAGGAGGACTGTGACCAGGCGTTCATGCGCAGGTGTCGGTCTGGAAGTTGACAACTTGGGGATTTTAGAGCCACCCAAGAGTGGGATATTTGGAATACATGGACATCACTTACAATAGCAGGAGTGTCTCCTGGGACTCGGGTGGGACATGTCTGGCCATTTCCTCATTCTGCCCAGCCCTCCCTGGCATCTCTGACGTTTTGCCATGTTCCTTGGAGATGAACCGAACTTGATTCAGGTCCCCAGGAGTCGGCAGCTGCCCCCGGCACTGCAGATACTGGACAAGATGTCTTGCTGATGGTGAGGTCAGAGAGGAGGACAGATCCTCAGAGAGAAAGAAAAGCCTGAAGCTGTCACTTCAGGCAAAGCCCTGACCCGGGCTTTCACACTTGAAAGGATGCCAGATTTCAAAGGGGCGCTGCCACGGGGCTAAAGGCAGACGTCGTCGGGGAGGCTCGTGAGAGAGGCTGGCGTTTGAAGTCCAGGGTCTGCAGACTGGCTGGGGCTGCGGTGGGATGGAGAGACGCCGTCATGCCTTCTGTCAGAAAGCGTCTCCTTAGAATATTTCCCGTTGGGAACGTGAGCGTTGATGGGTTTTCATTCGTTCTTCCTCTTCCCCCGCCTCCCTGCCTCCTGCATCTGGGCGCTGGAGATCCCGCGTGGGCCCCACATGGCAGCTTAGAGCCCGCCCCAGGCCCGGCTCCTGCTGCTGCAGCTCTTGGGCCTCTGCAGGGACAGGGATGATGTTCCTGTGACCCCAGGGGAGCATGTGCAGAAGATACGGAGATTGGTTCTGTGTGCCTTTCCTCCTCCTCCCTCCCTCCCTCCCTCCCCTCCTTCTCCTCTTCCCTCCCTCCCTCCCTCCCTCCCTCCCAGTGTTTACTGAAGGACACCACCACTGTTTTACTTCATGGCTTTACCTCTGCCTTCTGTCTATGAAGTCGGAACAGCCAGGCTGTAGCTGGGGAACCAGGAACGCCAGTGAGGATAAATGGATGTCACGCCTTGGCGGCAGCAGACGTCATTCCATGTACCTCTGATGAGAATGCTGCATTCTCTTTCACGCTCTTTCTGGTAGCAAAGTCATAAATTGACACTCATGGGTCAAGCTTTGGCAGAAGGGAGGAGGCAAGAGGTGAATAAATCATCGGGACTTGGAGGGAAGGTTTCTTTTTCCTCTGGTCTCGTGATATCTGTTGGAAATCAAGGAGGCTCTAAAGGAAAACCCAAAACAAAAGTGATCCTGATTGCTAAAAATGAAGCTTCACCGACCAGTGGTTATGGAAATGAATTCTATCCCGGAGCCGAGAAAGGTGCCTCCTGTCCAGGGCACTGGGTCGTGCGGTTTCTTGAATTTGTTTTCTGTTATTTGATTCTTTTTCATCTGTTTACACTGTACTTTTTAATTTGCATTTTTAAGGGAAAAGTGACGCTTGTAAAGAAATGTTCCCAGTTCATTTTGCTTGTGGGGAGGAGACTGTTTACACTCTGGTTCTCTGTGTACAGAGATGGATTTTTGACTTGAGGTTACTCAAACTGAGCATGGCTGGTTTTATGAACCCCGCTTCTTCCTTCACTTGACTTTGTTTTCCTTCTAGAAGCTGAAACAGGGTCTCTGCCATCTGTTTCTCTATTTCAGCCAAATTCCCCGTTTGGATAATGCACATTTCACAACTTAGGCCACTTAGAGATCACTTTTCACCACTTAAAGAGCATTTAGTCATGATTCCAGGAATAGCAAGTGCATCCCGAGACCCGTAATGACTTGATGGGACAGTAAAGGATCGTTTGTTATGCAGCGAGTATGAAATTATAACAACTTTCCCCTGTGTTTACAGATGAAGGACATTCTGGCTCCGGGCGGGAGGGGGCTTCTCCAAATTCCTGACATAAGTGATTGGATGCTATGATCCCCACGCTTGTTTGTTGTCTTGGAAACAAATATCGGGCACAGTGTTTAAAGAAAAAGATCCTTGGCACCACTTGGGTCTAAAATTAGGATGGGAGGTTTTTAATCTATAACAAGAATGGGAAAGCATCCTGCTTCCTCACTGGAAGGAATGCGTGCTGCTGCCATGCATTGAATTTTGGCTTCATAGTCTTCTCTTAGCCACCACTTGGCTCAGAGGCTCTGGAGCGTTGCTTCTCTGTAGACGGTGATAACGGCAGACACCGTGATATTGAAGTAAGAACTGAAAGAGTTAATAGCTGCCTCAGTATCGTGCGTCCGTCTCGGGTTAGCGGTTATTATAGCACTAGGTGAAGTTCACGGCCATGATCTCACAGGCCCGCCTGCTCTCTAATGCTTTCCCTTGACCTCTTGCAAAGTGTCTCTTTGGATGCAGCCTCTAAGTGAGCAGTTGAAGACACTTGGTTCTTGTTTCCCACTCTGCTGAGGGCGTGGGACAGCGCTTGTCACGTGGTTGTTTCTAGGTGACACACAATCAGCATTAATGTAGGACTCTGCCAGCTGCGTGGACCTTCAGCCCTCTCCTGCTCTCTCAGGACAAGAAAGTGTCTTGGGAAGATTCAGGCCTGGTGCCCAGAACTCAGGGCACCAAGGCCAGTCTGACCCCAGAGGCGGCGCTCCGGTCAGACAGAAGGAGAAACATGGGCAGGAGGTGGGTCACACGCTTTCCCTTTAGAGCTGCCTGCCATCATCTTCTAGATCTTTCCCTGCCGGTGGCACAGGGACAGACGGGTCACCTGGCACCTGAGCCAGCCCTGCCGCCTGTCTCACTATAGTCCAGGCCTTCGATTGAATTTGCTGACAGAGGAGCCTGGTGGCCCAGCTCCTCCTTGAAGTCACCCAGGTCCCCTCCCCTTGGGGAGAGATGTCCTAGAACCGCCCGAAGAGGCAGGGACCTGGGTGGGCGCTAAGAGAAAGGCCCCCAGCGGGCAGAGACGCCCTGCGGCCCAGGTGATCAGAGGTGGAGACGTGGGAATGCCAGCTTACCCAGTGGTTTGCCCACTTCACTGGGTCCATCGAACGTGTTCTTCCGCCCGGGGACACAGCACTGGAGAGCACTGTGCGGGCTCAGATGGCAAGTCTCCATGATAAATCTTAAAACGAGGTCCTTTACATACTTTTCCAAAAATTCTTAATTTCCAGAGTTACATAATAATACTTTCTTTATTCCATCCTAAGACCCCATCAATTCTAAGCTGCACCCCACTTTCTCAAGAGGATTTCATAAAAAAATCAAAAATAATGTTTGTTTACAAAGTTCAAAATTAAAAATGAGAATTAGCAGAGTGAAGAATTAATTTAAAAATCTTCAGTACCTAGTAAGGGATTAACACAATTAACAGAATTTTAGGAATTTAATAAGGGATCCATTGTATTTAGTAACTATCCTTTCACCTTTGAATGTCGGTCACATTGGATTTTGGGGGGGACATTAAAATGCCAAAAAAAAAAAAAAAAAGTGCAGCTTAGAATCAAATAACTACGGTATATAAAAATTAGATAGTTTGATATTATAGAGCCATATCTATGGATCATATATTTGTAAGTGAATAATAGATCTGCTTGTATCTGTTTGTCCAGCTGTGGGAAGAGGTCTGATTGTGAGGAGCAGCAAATCTGAACTTTGTAGCACAGACCGTTAGGATGGAACTCAGGAGCCGATGCAGCCTTGAGGCTGAGATCTGCAGGCCGGCTCTCGGCAAACCCAGCTCGCCTTCATCTTCCAGTCTCAAGAGCAGAATTCCACCCCCAGGGAAGCTGTCCTTGCTCCGCAGTCCGTGGACTGGATGGACGAGGCCCACCAGGTCATCTATACCATGTCGCAGGGCAGATGCCACCTGGGGGAGGCCCCTGTCCCTGCCTGAGAGACAGCTGACTAGCGAGGCTGCCACACACACACACACACACACACACACACACACACTCTCGTGCCTTCTCGGCCACTAGAAGGTGCCCCACAGCCAGGGTGACAGCCCCTGCCTCACCACTCCCCCGTCTGGGGTGTCACACCTCCCCACCTTCTCAGGTGTCAGGTCTCTGGAGCAGCAGAGGGAGAGGACGGGATGGAGGCTGAGGCTGCCAACCTCCAACTCTCTGGGAGGCTGAGGGTCAACGGAGTCCACGGGCTTCCCGTCCATACCGCCAGGGCGACGGCGGACGGACAGATCGGTGTGGGTTTGCTCACATTTCCGCTCGGGCGTCTACCCCGGAGCTTGTCAGGAAGAGAAATGGCAGGTGTGTTCCTTGTCCAAGGTGCTCTATCATTAGTCTTTCTCTGACGTCCTCCATCCTTAGGATTTCTCTCCCAGTCCCTCCGATCACATCCTGTCTCCTAACAATGACGGCGCCGACGCCACGCTAATCCCTCCCCACCCAGGGGCCCCCTCAGCCCCTGCTCCACAGTTGACATCGCCATTTATTTCGCCTCCAAGTGCTCGTGCGCATTTCGGTGCCGCCAGCGGGACCAGAGGGCCTGTGTCTGGGCAGCCGAGCTCGGCGCCCCTGGCCAGTGAGCTGCTGCCTCTGTCCCTTGGTGGATCCGGCTGTGTCTTTGATTCATTGCGTGTGTGTGGTCACTGCAGTGAGACACTTGACAGCCTCTTCATCCTCAGCTTCTCTGTTTCTAGAGCTGCTGGCCAAGACCTGCCCTTAGGAATCCTCAACTGATTACTTTTCATTTCTGCAAACATGACACCTCACACTCAGCAAGCGTATTTGGTCATCTCTGCAAACCCTCTGGTCCTCGCCCGCCCACTTTTTTGTAAATACCAACACGTCCCTCCTCCAGGGAATGCGTTTCCCTTGTGATCAGTGCCACCCGCTTCCTGATGGTCCGTCCCGTCCCCAGGGGTCCAGCTCCTCCTCCCCCATCCCTCCCCCGTGCACCGTGTTGTAAGGGCTGTCTGTGCCTTAGGGAAGAGGTTCGAAATGATGGCCTAGAGCGTCGTGCAGCTCTTGAGCTCTGGGCTTGTTCGAGATCGAGAACGTGGCCGCACGTGTGTGCTTGTCCGCGCACCGGAACTGTGCACGTGGAGATCTCCAGAACATTCCAAACGCAGCGTCAGGGCAGATCGTCTGCTGCTCTCCCTCCCTCCACACACAAGCTGTGTGAAGTTGCTCTTTGGTTGGGTACTTGAGGAAGTGGGTCTCTAAGTGGACAATCTTTTGAAGAAACCTGTCCCGAAATCCTCTGTTCAGAGAAGACACACAGTTTTCAGTAAGCACTGAGCGCGTATTTCTGAATGACACATCGCTGCATTTGTTCAGTCATTTCCAGATGTTGCATCTGAGCTGCGCGCACACACACACACACACACACACACACACACACACACACTTCAGTGTCTGAGCTCAAGACATGGGGAATCTGGGTCAGTAGGTCTGGAGGGAGACCCAGTGTCTGTAATTAAACGAAACACTGAGAAGTCCCGCCCACAGGCTTCTACCTGGGAGTCGCCTCCCACGGCCTGTTCTCTGGGTGCTGGGACTTGGTCTCTTCCCGATGCTGCCCCAGCTGGCCAGCCCCTTGGTGCTCCTCGTGGTCGCACCCGCTCCGGGTCTGCTTCAAACTCGTAGGAGGAGTCACCTCCACACGCCCTTGACCTTGGCTCTTCACAGGTCTGGGGAGCTGTAGATGCGAATTCTCATCTTCACCTGGACTTCAACAGCCTCCAAGCCTTCCTTCCCCCTCATCACTGGGAGACGGTGGAACAGGGATGTAAGCCCCGGCTCTGAGTGCTGACCCCCATCCAGACCCTCTGTGTCCACCGTGCACCCACGCGGTGCTCGCGGCAGCCCTGTCAGCCACGTGGCCCCGTTTGCAGATGAGAAGGCTGAGGCTCCTTGGTTGAAGTGAACGACTTAATCACTGAAATAACAGTCGAGGGTCAGTGGAAGTGTCTTGAATCCTGACCGTTCAGAAGAGGCTGAGATGCTGCTTCCTTTCTCTCCACTTTAGTGTTGAGTAGGGGATGCCCCCTGCGGCGTTGGTGGCTGGGACAGCTGGGGTGTGGCCTGAAGCCCATGGGCGAGTTCCGGCCCAGGGCGGCCCGGGGAACCAAAATAAAGAAATCCGTGCTTCTTCCCTCCCTTCTTCCTCCTCCTTCCCTCCTTCCCTTCTCTGCAAAAACAAATCGAGAAGTTTCATCTAGACTGGGCTCTAAGAGGTTAAGTGGAAGCCCTAATGAAAAATCCCCCATTTCTAAGGCTGCAGGACACCAGCTGTTGCTGAAATGCCTCTGGCGGGGGGATTGGCGGGGAGCAGAGATTCAGAGTCAGTGCTGCGCAGCGGTGATGTGGGGAGCCGGGTGCCCCGGAAGATGGCTCTTCCTTATCTGTGTGGTAATCGCAGCTATGAGGGAGGAAGGGAAGCCTCTTCTAAAACTCAAAATAGAGCATCACATTTGAGACAGCGGGGACTCATTGTGTCAGAATTTAGATGCTCAGGATAGCCAGCCGGAAAGGGCAGGTACGTTTCCAGAAATAGTCTGGCCAGAAACGGCTGAGCCTGCACCGTGCCAGCGTTGGCCCCGGCCCAGGGGCCTGCAGGGATGTCCAGGGCACAGGCCGAAGCTGGCCACATGTTTCTCGTCCCTCTGCTCCTCTGCCCTCCACTCTGAGCTGGAGACCTGGGCTTTTCTTTATCTGTGGGAGGAGGTAATCCTTTAGACTTCACAGGCTGAACTTGACCTCTGACCCCCATCAGGCTGCTTTACTAGGGAAACATCAGAGGCCTCTCCTGGGGAGAGGGGAGATGGGGGCCGGGTGCCAGCGGGCACCTTTTAAATGTCAGGGTCTGCAGCTTGCGGCCACCTGGGGGCGCCGCCAGAGGGCCAGGGAAGCCATTCTGCGCCCCCTGGTGGGGTGGACTCGGCTGGTGTCGTCCCCTGCCTCGCTGGCTGCCCGCGTCGGCGAGGAGGCATTAAAAATAGAACTCCTTACATCTTTGGTTCCTGCCTAGAGAACATTCAGGCCAAAAGTGCGCCCTCAGAAGTTAAGCTGCTTTTTAATCTTGCTCTTTCATTTTGGGGCTTCTGCTCTTGAAAGCCAAACTCCGGCTCACAGGCAACCTGTGTGCGTCCAGCGCCATGGTCCTGTTAGCAAGAGTGAATAGAGGTGGGAAATATGGACTGAAAGCGCACGCCTGGACGGGAGCCTGAGTTTCATTGACCATGAAATAGAACAAGTGCACTCAGTACTCCGGTCCTTCGCGCGGGGAGCCTAGATGTCCCGTATTCAGTACTGTGGCCAGTTCGTCGGAGGACAGGTGCCGGTCCCCTCTCTGTCCAGCAGAGAGCCGCTGTCCTGAAGCCCCGTCTTCAGCCTCCTGGAGAAATCTGTCTCCGGAGGGATTATCTCCAAAGGCTGGACTGCTCGGGGCTAAATCCATTAAAAGCACCTGAAGGAAGAACTGCTCCCGCTCAGGAAGAAAAATAAATGCATAAAAAGCTCATTACCTTGGGCCAAATGACTGCTTGAGGATGCGGAGGTGACAGTTAATGTGTAATGATACCCGCCCACTCAAACAAACGTGAGACGCTCGGAAAACGAGGCCCGCACAGGCTCCAGGGGAGTTGGTGACTGACCTGGCGGTGCCAGGGACGTGTCCTGCTAAGTTTCCATCATCACTGATCCTTGTCACGGAACACATGTGCTTCCATTTCCTTGTGCTTCCGTAGCTTGCTTTCATCCCTTGCAGTCTTTTGGATTTCGGGATAGTCTTGCCTGCCTTCTCCATTTATTAAGGAAGCTGTGCTCCCTGCGGGCGTGCGGCTGCGGTCCCAGGCTGACTGCTCTGGGGTGAGTGTTTCCGCTTCTTTGGTCCTGCATGAACTTGCAGGCACCTGGGAGGCCAGCTCAGCCCTCGGGGGGCCAGGGAGAAGTGCTCTTCTTGTTTCCTGTCTCCTAGCAGGAGCCCATTTGAAGTGGGACTCTAGAGAAACTCATTTACAAGGAGGAGGAGGGGGAGCGGGCAGGGCAGATGGTGGGGAGGAGGGAGGGGAGGAGCACTGCGTCCCCAGCTGGAAGAAGCTGGCCCCGGCCCTGGACCAAGCCAGCACAGCCCATCACTTTAAGAGAAAGAAGCACCTTGTTTGCCCTGCCTCGTTCCCAAGGGCATTCAGATCTTTTCCCCTGTGAATTTCAAGGTCACATAAATCCCCTTGAGAATTGGTGATTTTAGGAATTTATAGGCAATTTCTGTGCCATAATAGGACTATGGTTATAATGTTAAGTAGTACACATATGTAATCAATTGATAGAAGGGACTTTTAACAAATCTTAGCGGATTGTTATCCAAACTTTCCTTTTTGTTGAAAAAAATGTGGTTCGAGCACTAATCTAAGAACTTTGCAAAATGAAACTATTCAGAAACAGACCTAGAGTTCCTAGAGGTACTATCCTAACTGGGGAATTTTGAGCAAATATTCTACTTCTCCTGCCTTCCACATACCCTGATCCATCAGAAAAGCAATTTCCAAGAGGACATGCGTGGGAGTTAAAAGTTATGCTGTTATTAGCCCTTGGCATTGAGGACTTAAAAAATCTCATTAAATGCATCTATTATTTCACACACTTCAGAGTTCCTGCCCTTTTCCAGGGCAGCTCTGTACAGTTCATCCGACTGGCTCTTTTAGGGACCGCCCAAATGTCATGTTTTCTGGGCCATACTCAGACATCACATTATAATAAAGTCACCCTCAGTTTGAGATGAGTGTTCGGATAAATCATCATAGAACTGCGCAGACTCATGCAAAGAAGCAGCTGGCTTTGGATAGGCCGTTTGTGGGAATATTTGATCATAAATCCTACATCACAACTTTGACTTTTTATTAGACACTATAATTCAGGTTAGTTTATTTTTACAACCTAGTTCTAAGGGGTTTGCTTCTGGGTAAGAAACATATGTACATATATGACGTAATCATACATCTGTAGTCATATATTTAATAGCTAATATAATTATAAATGAACATATAATCGATATTTAATCACTGATATATAATTATAAACCTTACATAATATGTATATATAAATACACCTGTAATTTTTATACTTCCTTATATAATAATATGCAGTATAAAATCAGACCAGTTGTTTATAGACGTATAAATTGCTTAATCTATATTAGTACCAATTAAGTGTGATTTATATGAATGTAAATTTAGATATATAGAAACCATTTGTATTTCTACACATGTGTTTTATTTATGTAAACTAAAAATAAGTATAAAAATAAAATAGTATATAAAATATAACCAAGCTAGTGAACCAAAACAAATTGAATTCGACTTTCAGCCTATAGAATCAAATTAATGGGGACCAGAAGTGATGGTGGGGAGGGAGGGCAAATAGGGGAAACAAGTCAATTATGCGGTGAAGATAGAGCTGGGCTGGCGGTGAAGTTACTGTGTCTCACACAGATGCTGATTTATAGAGGTGGGCCCTGGAAATCTGTATAATGTATGGTGGTGTTTCTTCAATATTTAAAAAATACAGCTGTTACAAATTATAAAATATATTTATAATAATTATATAATCCATATAAGTACAATTATGCATAATTTGTACATATGCTTCTATTCACTGTCTAAATGTAAATCTGCACGCTGCAGAATGCTATATCCTAGACACGGGTCATCCACCACTCATTTGCATTTGCACACGTCTCTACAAATGCTCCCCTGATGGTGGGCCAGGGCTTGGCCCTGGTTTTTTGACGCTCAGAATATGGCAGGACAGCAAATGGCTTTATGTGCCAGCTTTCTCTGCTCCTTTAATTCTGATTACCTACTGTTTTCTCTGTCTGAGGCATGAGGTTGGCAGAGATCTCTGTCCTTTTGTGTAATGTTACCCTGCCGGGGACAGAGGGATTTTATTCAAGTACATTCACTTAAGGGAGAGTCATGCCTCTGTCGGTCAATCAGCCGCACAAGCACAGCTGCTCTGGGTCCGGAGTGAAGCCGGCTTTACTGTGTGGCTCTGGGGGACAAGCTGGTCTTCCCGCTGCTTCTGAGTCACATCCCAGACCAGGCGGGGTCCGCAGCCACCCCTGCCCGTTTCTTCTGCGGTCTGTAGTCTTCATGGAGCCACGTCGGTCTGCAGTACCACCCTGGGCCCCGGCGTGCAGTCTGTCCACACGACCCCTTTCCACCCATCAGCACCGGGGGCCCTGGGGCCCTGGGGCCCGCTGACTCGCCCAGTCCCCCTTTCTTCCTCCACCCTCGTACACTGGGTGGGAAACAACTGACCCTTGGTCCCCGCCACGTCACCCAATGCACTAGATCCCAGACAGAGGAGCCGCCCAGACATGTGGGTTTAAGAGAAATGGATGCCCAGGAGCCTGCAGAGACCCCTGGACGCCTGGTCGTGGTAGGAGCTGTCTCTTCACCTTTGGGTGGAGCCCCAAAACTCTGGAAGTTAGTTGCTGTGTTTATTTACTTTGTTTGCTTTGCAAGTGTGACAGAACAATCTGAGAACCTCTGTCCCCACACACATGCCGCAGCGCTGCAGCCGGTCGTCTTGGCTAATTTCCACAAATCCTGTCACCAGATGCAAGTTTGCTCCAACTTGCCAGGAGCCGATGGGGAGGGTCCCTCCTGTGCGGTGTCAGCGGGGCCACTCTGACGAATTAAAGGATTGCGTCCAGGAGAAATGAGCCATAGGCTCGTGAGTCCCTGTGGGGACAGGGTCCCCCCGTTGGTGGCGTCTTCAGCCACTTGACTCTCAGGTGCTTCCAGAGAACGGCTGGAGGAGATCCTTGTGTGCACTTGACATCCATTCAGCATTCAGAACATGAAAGCGTTATTCTCGAGAAACCGGTCTCCGGCTAGGAGGTGCCCTCTCCCCATGGCTTCTGAGGACATTACCCCACCGCCAGGACATTTCCACTGTCATCGAGCATCCTTCCCCTCCCGTACGATTGGGTCATGTCCCCTGGAGTCCTCTAATCAGCAGTCTTGCCTGGAGCAAGTGACATAAACTTTCCCTTGTTGGGACAAATGCTTTTCCAGTCAAACCTTTATGTCCCCAAAGTCATCACTGGGAAAAGGGTCACCTGGTCTGTTTTCAACACATTGGTTATGGAGGCGTATCTGCAGGGTGCTGGTCTGCCTCTGGCTCTTCACCGTTTCAGACTTTCGTCACTGGACACGATTGTGGAGAGGCATCTATTCCACACACACTCGTGAAGGTTCTGAGCACAGAGACCTAGGTCCTGCCTCTGTGGGGCTTCCCTCCTAGAGGTGCAGGCTCCCCAGCCCGTCACTCACTCTTCTCCCCCAGCACTGTGCACGCCCCTCGGGGTTCCTCCACCACCTGTCCAGAGCCCTGCTGTTTCAGAAGACGGCCAGGGTGCGACAGGAGGGGCCCTCAGCCTTTCGGACGACGGTCTCCTGCTTTTGTCATATTATTTTTTTGTTTTAATTTTTAAAAATATGTTATAGTGTTCAGGTGAAAACTCAACATCCTGTGCATCCACTCTCTAAGCAAAGTGGTTAAAACATAACAGAAGAAGTGAAGATAAGACAAGCCAGTAACACAAAACAGGTCAAACGGAGCACGTGCGATAAACCGGTCAGTTCCAGGCGAACCACATCCGCGGTCACACTGCTCTGCGTAGTCTCTCCGCGCTGGTTCACGTCGGGCGTGTTGTACGTTCAGCTGACAGCTGCTTCAGGTATGCGGCTTACACGGGTGAATTAAACCAGAAGAAGAAGAGACGCTTCCCGGGGAAGTTGGCCAAGTGCGTGAGCAGGATGGCGATGTCCATCCTGCCATGTTGTGATTTACTAGAGATAGATGCTGTCTTTCCTGCTTTTTCTGGGACGGAGCCAGGGAGGCCTTGGGGTCTCCTAAGTGGGGAGAAGAAAAAGGCGTCTTTTGTTGTGTTGGGTGATTTGGGAGAAATGCCAGTCTGGGGGAGCTGATGGCCGGGAAAACCAACCAGGAGGTTGGCCGGCGGACGTGACCTCCAGGGCGGGCAGAAGGACGCCAGGCCGAGTCAGTCCAGATGGTCAGCGCTTTGCTCAGTCGTGACTGTGTGACTGAGCGTCTGTAAAATCTACAGGAGGGAGGTTCGGGAGCGTGTGTTGGTGGACGGGACGGGGCTGTGCTGGGGGCGCAGGGCCTTTCCCAGGCTGGCTCAGCATCCTGTTACTGGAGGCTCATCTGTATCTTTTACAGACCAGGGTTTCTTAAGGAAAAGAGCTCTTAATCGGGTCTTCAAGTTACAGTACGTTGTTTGACCACGTGGCCTTGGGTAAGCAAGTGGGGCCTCTCCCCGAGTTCTGCCGACTCTGAGCCCAGACGTGGATGTTCCTGATGTGAGGTTGAAGGGAGCTCTCATTCTTCCAGTGGGATCTTTTTTTGTTTGTTTTTAAAGGAA
>RJWH01004488.1:0-105351 GCA_004363575.1 Solenodon paradoxus | reverse complement strand
ATTTATTTTTTTAACCCTCAACCCCGGGTCTTGAATTGGGTCCTTGGGCTTTACCTGGCCTACATCTTAGCTGCTGAGCCCTGATGCTAACTTCTTGATTTTGATCATGTACTGTTATTATGAAAAATCTTTGTCCTTAGGAAATACACATCAAATACTTAGGGGTTCAGGAGAATCTTCTGCCACTTATTCTTCGAGGTTTAGGAAAAATATGGAAAGAGAGAAAAGACTAAAACAGGATTGTGAAAATGTTAACTTTGGGAGGATACCAGGGTGAAGGGTACCACCTGTACCCTTCTCCAAGTTTTCTACATACGTGAGATTACATCAAACAAATGTAAGCCTTCATGGTTGACAGTCACAGCACTCACTCTGTTCACAAGCCTGCCATGTGGACAGGTGGCTGGGCAGAGACACCCCACACCATCTTAGGTGTGAGAGTTTCCAAGATGGGCTGGCACCCCGTGTGGTGGTCAGGTGGGGGCAGCTGTCAAGAGAGCACACCTCTCCATGCAGCTGGGGCCTTACTCTGGGGGAGGCACTGGTTTCCACGAGCAGCCAGCCCAGGAGATAGCAAGCGGGAGCCTGAGTCTAGAACCAGGCCCAGCGACCCATGTGCTGGGGCCTTGTGCTCAGGGACGCTCAGTAAAGCTGGGGGAAATTTTTTTCTGCCACAAAACCCTCTGCATCTTTCATCCAGGTGCTCTTCCTGCCAGCCCCGCCTCCTCTCATCAATGGCTGTGGCCTCTCTTTGGCCATCCCATCCTGGTGGGGACAAAGCAGTCACCCAGTCATGCTGGCATGTTCAGAAGCAAGCACTGAAGACCCAGATGTGCACTCTTCCTGTGCCCAGGGGCGTGGGGGGGTGGTCTTACCCACTTGGCACCCCAGCCCTGGGGCCTGGAGTTCCCTAGTAGGTGGGGACTGAGGACAGACAGAGGACAAGGAACAAGTCCCAGGGGTCAGGCCCTGCATATACCGGCTGCAGGCAGGCAGACCTGAGCTCTCAGCACCCAGCCTGAGGAGCAGGATGCCACCTACTCTAACACTTCTGGGCACCCCCTGTGATGCCATGCCTGCCTGCTGGGCCCTGCACAGGAACAAGGGCCTCTGCCTTTCCCAGCCCACAGAGCAGGTGTGCTCCTGCTGTCGGAGTAGAGGGCAGGGAGCTCTGGACCGGGGCTAATGCTCAACCAGAACTGGCTTAATTACTGCTCCCAGTTCTGAAGTCCAAGATCAGGGACCTGGCTAGCTGGTCAGAGTTCTCTTCCTGGCTTGCAAAGCACCCTTACTCTAACCTCACACGGGAGGTGGCAGATGCTCCCTGATGCGGGGACAGCATCACTTGGAATCTATAGGACAGTGTGCAGATATGTGAGTAGAAAACTAACTGGCAGAGCTTGAGACATCTAAGAGTAAGGACCCCAAAGACAAGGGATCTCACCTTAGCAACCTGCATCTAGGACACACATTTACTCTCTCTGCTTTTACTCCAGGTAACCTGGACATGCTCACAAAGGAGGAAGGCCTCATATATATACAGAATCCACTTTGCCTGTAAGAAGCAGGCAGGCATTTAGATCTGTCTCTCACACACACACATGTGTATTTTCTTGATGTAACATTTCCGGCCTGCAGGGCACCTCAACTATCTATTTCTGCTTTTAATAAACTTTCTGTGTGTTCTTGACCAAACCACTCTCTTCACATACTCTTTCTGGAAAGACCCAGCATCTCATCAGCATGTCTCAGTTCACTCCCCCAGCATCACTCATCTTCCACCCTCAGGCCTCGCCACCTCCGAGGACCCCACCTCCTCACTGTGGGGTTACAGCTTCAGCACATGCACTGGAGGGGGACCAAGCTTCAGTCCTGCAGGTAGTAGCCTTTTTTCTCCATGCCGGGTTGCAGTCCCTCCTGCTCTTGGCCTCAGAGGCAGTGGCTGGAGCTGCCTGCTGACATGATGGCAGTTTTGCATCTGAGCCCAAGCGGTCTGGGCATCTGAGATCTGAGCAGGCAAAACAGAGACCAGTCCTCCTTCTAGACCCTGGGGAGCATGGTTGAGTCCCTGCCCCTCCTGCCTCTCATCTCAGTGGGTCCCCTGCCCCCTACACACTCCCACGCCCAGGAGCTTGGTACCTCCGCTGCTGTGCTCTGTATCTGGAGGCCTGGTCTGGACTTTCGCTCCTCTGTATGGGCAGGCTGGGCAGACAGCTCCCAGGGCCTCCTACCTGCCTCCTGGCTTCAGTTCTGAAGAGGACTGGGTGCTGCGCATGCCACAGGGCCTTTCTGTTGTAAATACTTGTTCTGCCTCCAGCAAGGTGGTCCAATAGCCATCCACCACCCCCTACTCCGTGCTGGAATGACTATGTCTCCAGCCACGCCAGAGACCATGGCTCTGGGCTCTGAGTGTCCCACATGGTCATGAGAGGGACCTCCAGGAGGGCTGAAGCAGCCCACTTCGCCTGCTGCATTGTCTCCTCTGCCCACCAAGGGATGCTCTTTCCCCAGAGCTTCTGGGACCTTTCTTGTCCCCACCCCAGGGGGATCAAGTTCAATCTCTTTAGCTGAGGGTGCCCTGGGGGGACAGACTGTGTGTCTAGAGATGTCCTCAGAAAACTTCAGACTCTAGGTTAGCACCCTAACACCCCAAATGTGTCTGACACTGTTACAGTGAGAGGAGAGCTGGCCGTGGCCCATTTGCCCCTGGGGGGGAGCAGAAATGTGGGGTACCGTGGGCGAGTCCAGTTAAGGCAGGCTCTCCAGCACCAGGGCTGAGCTGGCAGGGGCTGTGAGAGCTGCTTGACCCAGGGACTTCTGGCAGGCGGAGGACCCTCTGGAGCCTGAGAAAGCTCAGGGTTGACAAGGGGATTTACTGTTCAGTTGACACCTGAGGGTGGCTTGTGGCCTCTCCCAGCCCCACCTGGCCTTACTGAAAGGACTTGTAGTTGGGAATACCTGCTCCCTCCCTTGACCCTCTGAGGTGTACAGTCACCGTTGCTTAGGCTGTTTTGTCAGTAACAGGCTGAGTATCTAAGAGTCCCCATAGGAGACGCCACACAGCCCAGGTCAGCTCTGCCACCAGCTTTGTGTGAGGACACTCTGTGATGGCCACACATTGTCATCGCTGAGGGACAGGATGTATCCCTGTCATTAAGCGGTATGTGATTGTGAGCGCATCTCTGACACACCAGGATTGTCTTTCTCTAGGATCTGCATATCCATTCCTTAGAGTGTAACCAGCAGGAAGAACCTGTGTCCCCGAATCTCGCCGGTGGGACCCTAACTTTGCTGCCAGCAGGCACACGGGACGGGGTCTAATCGCCTCTACACTGAGCACCTTTGTGAGTTTTCACATGAGTGCGGGCTCATTCCCTGACCGCTGGTAAATGGGAGTGGAGCTTGGTGCCTCCTCTGCTGTCCGGGCTCATTCCCTGATCGCTGGTAAATGGGAGTGGAGCTTGGTGCCTCCTCTGCTGTCCGGTAGTTACCAAATAAACCACCCCACCCCACCCCTGACCCTGGTCCTCAATGGTGTAGGCTTGGCCTGCTCCCTCCCCTGCCCTGCTGCTGTGACAGCCCTTTCTAAAGCACTGGGTGTGCTAGGAAGGTGCTGATTCTTCTGCGTCCATGCCCTTGCAGACGTGACCTGCAGCAAGAGCTTGATCAATATGACAGCGACCTACTGTGTAGGTGAGGCGCACAACTCAGACGAACTAGAGGCCTCCGAGCCTCTGGGAGAGGGCCTGGAGTTGGCTGGTCCCTCCCTCTCTTATTAGGGCGTGACCCAATCTTAGTCCTGGGGTCCCTCCTAATCCCCCACCATGGAGACCCCAGGACTGGCCATGGGGCAGAGAAGTGGGAGAGCTAGACTCTAAATGTCCAGTACTTACGGATTAGATTCCTGACGCCACCCTTCCAGGCTGAGCGCCCTCCAGCATCAGCCTCACCTACAAGAGAAAGCTGACCCGCCCACCTTCCGGGCTCTGGGACTTTGCCGGCCTCCCGCCGCCAGAGGGCGCTGCCGACATCGCGCAGGTGCCGCTGCCCTGTCGCGCCTTCCCTGGGCGCTCTATTTTGCTTCCGGTTGTTTCGGCCTCCGAGGCAGGAGGCCGGCTTCCGGTTCCGGGACGGCGGCGATAGCGGCGGGATGCCGGGTGGGAGAGTCAGGAGGTGAGTGGCCGTGGCTGTCGCGCCCCGAGCCCTGCCGGCCGGGCCGATCCACTGGATCTCAGACCCAGGACCCCGGGGCTCCTATCGCCCCTGTTGCGGCGCCGGCCCGACTGGTGGAAATTGACTGGGCACCGACCTGCTTCTCAGGTGATCGCCAGCGGGAGGAGCGGCTCGGGGAAGGGACGGGATGAACCGGGCTAAGCCTGCCACTGTCCGCAGGCCCAGCGCCGCGGCCAAGCCTTCAGGTGAGTGACTTCTCCCTGCGCCGCCAGGACAGGCGTTTGGGATTTGCGTCCCCAGCTGAGCTCCGGCTCGGGGGGCGGAAGCGGCTGTGACCCGCTGTCAGTCCCTGCTGCCTCCCTGCAGGCTGCGCGGAGGCCCTGCGGAGGAGCGCGCGTGCCAGCAGGCGGGTGGCAGCACCGTAGTCCTGCCGTGCCCCTCGCGTCTGTGTGGCCTCGGGCACGTCACTCTCTTTACTCGTCTGCAAAGTGGCAGGGACGGTGCCAGTCTCCCAGCTAGCGCTCATGTCCGAGATCGCCTGCTTCCTGGCACGTGCTTTGCCAGCCCCTGCGTTGTGGTGACTTGCTGGGTACCTGGCCTCCCCTGGTCCTTGTGAAACCACGGGAGGGTGGCTTCAGTCTCTGACATCCCCTTGGCGTCTCCTCTGCAGGGCACCCTCCTCCGGGAGACTTCATTGCGCTGGGCTCCAAGGGCCAGGCCAGTGAGTCCAAAGCCGCATCTACCCTGCTGAAGCCCGCTCCCTCCGGCCTGCCCTCGGAGCGCAAGCGAGATGCCGCCGCTGCCCTGGCCGGTGCCTCGGCCCTGACCGGCCTCACCAAGCGTCCCAAGCTCTCCTCCACTCCCCCGCTTAGTGCCCTGGGGCGCCTGGCAGAGGCCGCAGTGGCAGAAAAACGAGCCATCTCTCCCTCCATTAAGGAGCCGTCAGTGGTCCCAATTGAAGGTAAGGCCATCGCTGCATGCTGGTACTGGCTTATCCAACAGGGCTGAGCAGTAGGCTCCTCTGAGGCGCCACCTGTGGATGCGTTTTTTTTCAAGCACTCCTGGTGCACGTGCCTTTATCTCACCGGGGACGGGGTTAGAGGAGCCCGTGTGACCCAGGGCACCAGCATAGGCAGGCACCACACTGCATCCCTAAGCAAACCTCAGTGGCACCTGTGAGGTTAGAAGGAAACAGTCTTCCCTGTTCTTGGTTACCAAGATAATGCGTGTGCAGAGCTTCATGGTCTGGAACGCGTTGTGCGGGGTCTTTGCTCTGGTTCTCCCCCTCTGGAGCCAGCAGTTGCCTTGTGGGAGCTGATGTCTGACAGGCTCCATCCTGAAGTCTGGGGTGAATGTGAGACCAGATCCCATTTTCTAGGGCTCTCCGTTCTAGAAGCTTCCTCTCCCTGCAGTGAGAATTTGTATGCTGTTCACTCTGCCTCCTCAGTTACTAATAGGAGTCCATCACCTTCTGTTTAGCTGGAAAGGTCACACGACATCAAAGACAGTAAGGAAAAACAACTTACCTGCAGTTTCATGACTTATGCAAATAAATACCCCCAATTTTTCTGTGTCATCTTCCCACTGATTGCTTCTGATGACTCTACAGTGGCGCATAGAGCAGATCCATGTGATGTCACTCTTCACCCCAGATGTTGGATGCAGGTGTTGTGGGGCAGCCCTGAGAGAGAAGGCTGCCCAGGGAGCTGTAAGGCGACAGGCCTTAAGGGATGAACAGGATTTTGACAGCAAGGGTGTTGGAGAAGCCACTAAGCAGGGTCCAGCATCCCTATGAGCAGGATGATATCTAGTGGGGGCTGAGACTGGACATGGGACAATGGGGCCTGGTTCAGTTGGCAGCAGAAAAGCCTGACTTGTGGAACCTAAGACAGTTGGAGCTGTGCTTTGACACATGAGTCAGGGCAGCTGCCACAGACCTGTGGTTCAGAGGCCCTTGCCTGGGCGGTCATGTTGGTAAATGCTGAAACCCATCATTTTGAGGTCCTGATACCCACGGCATGACACGCTCAGCCACTGTGGTGCGTTCTCGCTTTTAGCACCACCTCTCCTGAAAAGTGGTTTTGAGTGCTGAACCAAGTGAGCTCTGCAAAACACGCTCTGAATGATAAAGTGCTTGACCAGATATCTTTTAACAAAACCAGAAAAGCCTCATTTGGCTACGCATGGAGCCTGGCATTTGGAATCTCCTCAGGCCAGGCTGCTTGGTGATTCGAGCCCATCTGCCCTACTCATAATGTCTGTTGTCTCTGGCTCCTACGGAGATTCAGAGAATATCTCAAATTCTCTGTCCTTGGTGAAGTTGGAAACCAGTAGCAACAGTCTGTATGTTTGGGTGTTTAAACACAGTCCTGCAACATCAGGGCAAAGAAGGAAATGTAATGAAATTTAGATAATCTCTAGGTTTGAGCAAAGGTCTGATAAGGGAGGTGGGTTCTGGGCAAAGACTTAGGACTAGAAAAACCTCCAGATGAGCAGCTTTAGAGAAAACCTAAGAGGCAAGCACACTTCAAAAGAAAAGTAGGTCCTCGCAAGCTTAGGAAAAGGGCCAATTTGCAGAAAATAAATGTGGTGTGGGTGCATTGAGAGGCCTAGAGCTGCTTCCTACGGGGCCCGTCCTGTCTCGGTCACTCTGACACGTGGACAGCACCCATCTGCTCCTACCTCAGTTTCCCTGGAGACAGGTCGGCTGCAGCACACTGGCTGGACTCCTGGCTGGGTTTCTGATGGTTTACTAGGTGTCCTGTAGCTGTGGGGGGGGCGGTCCTCTAGGCAGTCGCAGCTGCTGCTCTGATGGGCCTGCGTGCCGTCCAGTCCCGCCCACAGTGCTGCTGGATGAGATCGAGGCGGCTGAGCTGGAGGGCAACGACGACAGGATCGAGGGGGTGCTGTGCGGGGCCGTGAAGCAGCTGAAGGTCACCCGGGCCAAACCAGATAGCACCCTGTACCTGAGCCTCATGTACCTGGCCAAAATCAAGCCCAATATCTTCGCCACAGAGGGGGTCATCGAGGTAAAGGCAAAGCCTCCTTCCCCCATCATGTCGGGGGTTGGGCAGAATGGATCCCTGGACTCTGTGCTGTGTCCTCCCAGGTGGCCTGTCATGTGGGCAGGCTCCCTGTGACGCACATCTCTGGCAGGCCCTGTGCAGCCTTCTGCGGCGTGATGCCTCCATCAACTTCAAGGCCAAAGGGAATAGCCTGGTGTCCGTGCTGGCTTGCAATCTCCTCATGGCCGCGTACGAGGAAGACGAGAACTGGCCTGAGATCTTTGTCAAGGTGCGTCTCCTCCTGGGGCTCGGGGAGGTAACCGCTTTGGGGTGGACAGGGCAGAGTGCATGGGAGAGAGCTACTAGCCGCTGGACCCCCAGGAGGAGCAGAAAGCATGGCTTCTCTCCGAGCACTGTCACCTGCCCTGCACTGGTCACTCGGAGGGTCCCTGGGAGCCCCTTGTCCACACTGCTAGCAACATTCTGGAGAACTCGTCATGCTCCCCCCGGCCCAGCTGGGAGCAGGTCACAGCCCGTCGACAGGCAGGAGCAAACTGGCCACCAAGTCTGGAGTGTGACTTCTGTCATTCATGCAGGTGTACATTGAGGATTCCCTGGGGGAGCGCATCTGGGTGGACAGCCCGCACTGCAAGACGTTTGTGGACAACATCCAGACAGCATTTAACACCAAGATGCCCCCCAAGAGCATGCTTCTGCAGGGGGAGGTGGGGCGAGGCGGCGGCGACCTCAGTGCAGGTAAGAGATATGGGGCTTGGGCTGCCCCTTCCTGGGAGTCCAGCGTAGGGGGCCCAGTGCTCACAAAGCCCTGATCTGCAGGCAACAGCCCCCACCCGTCCCTCACCGAGGAGGAGGACAGCCAGACAGAGCTCCTGATTGCTGAGGAGAAGCTCAGCCCCGAGCAGGAGGGCCAGCTCATGCCCAGGTAGGTGTGCTGCCCACCCCACCCTGCCCGCCCTACCCACTCACACGACGGGAGCCTGGTGGGCCTGCCGGCCTGCCTGCCCGCCCGCCTTCCTTCCCCCCGCTGGCCTAGGTATGATGAGCTCGCAGAGAGCGTGGAGGAGTATGTTCTGGACATGCTCCGCGACCAGCTGAACCGGCGCCAGCCCATCGACAATGTCTCTCGGAACCTCCTGCGGCTTCTGACCTCCACCTGCGGGTACAAGGAAGTGCGCCTCATGACCGTGCAGAAGCTGGAGATGTGGCTACAGAACCCCAAGGTGCGGGGTGGTGGGGTGTGGCTGTGCCTGTGGGCCTCTGGGGTCACCCTCCTGGCTTCCGCGGTGCCCAGGCCACCAGCCTGAGGCGGCGAGGTGCATGGGTCACGCCCGCCTCTGCTCAGTTGACCAGGCCAGCCCAGGACTTGCTGATGTCCGTCTGCATGAACTGCAGCACACATGGCTCCGAGGACATGGACGTCATTTCCCACCTGATCAAAATCCGCCTCAAGCCCAAAGTCCTGCTCAACCACTACATGCTGTGTGTCAGGTGTGTGTGTGAGGGGTGTGTACACGGTGTGCGTGTGTGTGTCACACACCATGTGGCCAGCGGGGGGGGCACGTGTGTGTGTGTCGCTGCACGCCGTGTGGCTGGTGTGGGGGCACGTGTGTGTCGCCGTGCATCCGGGGTGTGGAGCGTGCGTGTCGCCGCGTGTCCGGTGTGTGTGGCGCGTGTGCGTGTCGCCGCGTCCCCGCAGCTGCTGTCTCCCCCCGCGCAGGGAGCTGCTGAGCGCGCACCGGGACAACCTGGGCACCACCATCAAGTTCGTGGTCTTCAACGAGCTGTCCAACGCGCGGAACCCGAACAACATGCAGACCCTCTACACCGTGCTGCAGCACAGCTCGGAGCTGGCGCCCAAGGTGGGCCCCGTGGCCTGCCCCGCCCCGGCCGGCTGTGCCAGAGCCGGGCTGTCCTGCCCCAGGGAGCCCGGACCCTCAGGAACCCCACTTCCCGGCTCAGCCTGCCTCCTGTGCGGAGCAGCAGCCCCCAACTTGAGCCGGCGCCTGCAACCGTCCCGGTGCTGCCTCTGGGCCCTGCTGTAGAAGCCCAACTCAGGGCCCCTTGGCAGCCGAGACCACGCTCCCGCTGTTACGACACAGGCGAGGCTTCTAAGGGCCGAGTGTGCACGGGACACCGGGGCCATGAGGTGCTGCCGTCTGCCAGCCCCGTCATCTTGGGGCCCAGCGTCTTTGGGGAGGGGAAGGTGGCGGGTCTCTGGTCTCTTGGGGTGGAGGGGGTCCAGGAAGGTTCTTGCTGGGCTGAGGCCCCACCGGCCGGCCTGTGAGGGGACAGGGATTAGGCGGAGCCACCGAGTCCCAGCAGCACCTGTGCTATCTTTCCATACAGTTCCTGGCCATGGTGTTCCAGGACCTGTTGACCAGCAAGGACGACTACCTGCGGGCTTCCCGGGCCCTGCTCCGTGAGATCATCCGACAGACCAAGCACGAGATCAACTTCCAGGCCTTCTGCCTCGGGCTCATGCAGGAGCGCAAGGAGCCTCAGTATCTGGACATGGAGTTCAAGGTTCGCAGCTGCCTGCCCTGCGCCCCTAGGCATTGGGCCCCCTGCTGGCGGGCCACCCCTTGGCTGTGGCTCAGGCACCAGGTGTAGTGCACTGGGCTAGGTGGTGACGCCGTGGCTGAGCCCCAGGTGTGCAGCAGCCAGTCCCCAAGGGAAGTAAGCGTAGGCTCCATCCCACGTGAGGACTGGGGAGGGACTGGCCAGGCGTCCTGGGAGCTGGTGACTTCAACCTTGCTGTGGAGTTGGGACACAACTGCTGCCAGGGGACTGAGGAGCCGGTGGTTACAGGCAGAGCGGCAGGTGCCCATCAGCCCACTTCATTGGAGCATGGCCTGAGCGACCCTTCTGCCAGCTGGTCCTTGGTCCCAGACCGCCTCCTGCCCAGCCCTCTCTCAGCTCAGTGGTCCCTGGATGTCCTCCTGTCCCTGCTGCCTGGGTCCGCGGCCTGAGGGAGGCCTCCGGGTGAGTCTCTTCCCAGACGCAAACCCGCTGGGCTGTGCTTGCAGGAGCGGTTCGTGGTGCACATCACGGACGTGCTGGCTGTGTCCATGATGCTGGGCATCACGGCCCAGGTGAAGGAGGCAGGCATCGCCTGGGACAAGGGCGAGAAGAAGAGTAAGTGTCCGGGACAGGCTCGACTGCTCAGGCCTGGGGCAGAGGGCGGGTAGGGCGGTCCCACAGCCCCACCCTGGAGACCAGGGTACTGAGGGTGGTACCCTATCTGCCTTCTGGACTGTGGGCAAACTAGTGTGGCTCCCGTGGGGGCGTTTGGGGGCTGGTGGCCCTCCAGCTGAGGTAGGAGGGAAGAAGGTGGCGGCGTGGCCAGGGTTCTGGCTACAGGGCCTGGGACTGCTTGTCTGGAAGGAGGCTTGGGGGCTTGGAGGCTTTCAGCTGCTTCAGCTCCATCGCCTGCAGGTCATCAGGTGCTGAGTTCTCTCCCAGGTGTTCTGCACCCTCGTCTTGGTCCCTGGTAGCCCAAAGGCGGTCCAGACTTGTGCTAAGAGCCTGTAATGGCCAAGCCTCCCCGCGCTGGCTGGGAGGTGATCCACTAACCCTGCTTGTCCCTTCCAGACCTCGAGGTACTGCGTGCCTTCCAGAACCAGATCGCTGCCATCCAGCGGGACGCTGTCTGGTGGCTGCACACTGTTGTCCCCTCCATCAGCAAGCTCGCCCCCAAGGACTACGTGCACTGGTGGGTCCAACATTGTGCTCCGACCTCTGGAAGACAGTCAGCCACTTTCCTGGCTAATGCGGGCGGCTTGCAGACAGGCCTGTCACCCTGGGTGTGGCCACTGACTGGTGCCAGTGCCATTGGCAGTCTCAGCCTTGTGAACCTGGGGTCATCTGTGTGGCGATAGAATTGGAGCCTTCTTTATGGGGGTAGCTGCAGCCCTGTCGCAGGGGTTGCTGTTCTCACAGGGCTTTGTAAACCTGTTTGTCGTTTGCCTGGCGTGGGCTGTGCACTGGGAGTGGCGCGGTCGTGTGGGCCTGACCGCCTGTGTCCTGAGAGCCTCCTTCGCCCCCCAGCCTCCACAAGGTGCTCTTCACAGAACAGCCTGAGACCTACTACAAGTGGGACAACTGGCCGCCGGAGAGTGACCGCAAGTGAGCACCCTGACTTGGCCTGTGTGCAAGGAGGGCACCTGGGCTTGCTGGAACTACCGGCTGTCACCCTCCTGCCAGCCCACCCTGCCTGGTGCCTGCTGTCCTATGTCCCCATCTTTGCAAAGTCAGCTCCACTCCAGGGATTGAGCCAGGACCTCTGCCCAGGGGACAATGAACCCAGCACCCCAGGGACCTTCTCAGTCTGCTGTTTGTTCTCTGCTTCCTGATAACATCCTTCCCCCAAGCCCAGGGCTACCCTACCTGTGGCTTCTAGAAGACCTCCCCAATTGTCACACCTTGGGGCCCCAGCTGCTAGTCCCGCTCCCTCCTGACCTTTGCCTCCTCTGCCCTCACAGCTGTGGGTGTTGATGGGGGTCTGTCTCTCCCCAGGCTCTGAGCCTCAGGCTAGGGTCTTCTCTCATCTGCCTTGGGAGACAGAACCACGGACAGGGAGGGAACTAGTGACCGCAGAAGGGTGGGTGCTGTCCTGGGCTCGCTGCAACCCCACTGAGCAGCCTAGCGTGCTCTGCCAGCTTCTTCCTGCGCCTGTGTTCGGAAGTGCCCATCCTGGAGGACACACTCATGCGGATTCTGGTCATCGGGCTCTCCCGGGAGCTCCCGCTGGGCCCCGCCGATGCCATGGAGCTCGCTGACCACCTGGTGAAGCGAGCAGCGGCCGTGCAGGCAGATGGTAAGGCCCCGCGGACACCGCTCTGGGCATACTTCTCTATCATCTGGAGTTGGTACTTGGTCACAGCTCCTGTCCCTCATCAAAGGGCTGCTCTGGGATGTTGCACAGGCCCTCGAGTCTAGACCGCACCGCACCACTGCTGGTGGGCAGGATCTGAACCCTTCCCATGGAGGGAGGCCCAGGGTGACTAGAGCGGCTGTCCTGCCCCTGCCCCAGGCCCGCATGAGGCTGGCAGCACCCAGTGTGTGCTCTGGCCGGGGCCCCCGCCTCGCGGTCCTGAGCATGTCTGACGGGCTTTGGCTCTGCCCTGCAGATGTGGACGTTCTGAAGGTGGAGCGGACCCAGCTGCTGGATGCTGTGCTGAACCTGTGCACCTACCACCACCCCGAGAATATCCAGCTGCCCCCCGGGTAAGAGTCCCCCGCCTGGCATGCTTCCCTTACCCGCACTGGTTCCTGCATGCTGCACTGCACGACAGGCTCCCCTCCTGCCAGACAGTGCACGGGCGTTGCCCGTGGCCATTCTGACCTCAGAACATCTGGTCCCCTCAAAAGAGACCTGTCCCTTCACGATCACTCTGCGCCCCGTCTGTACAGCCCTTAGGAGCCACTGATCTACTCTGTCCCCATAGATTTGACGTTTTGGGATGTTTCACGTGAATAGAATCCCTGTGTGTCGTCTTTGTGCTGGCCTCTCTCACGGACATGTGTTCTGATTTGTGTGTGTGTATGTGCACGCGTGCGCGCATGCCTTCCATTCCTTTGTGCCTGAGTGATGCTCCATTGAATGGAGTGCCATCCAGCAAGTGTGACATTCAGGCGGTTCCCTCGTGTGATCATTGATGACCCTGCCATGCACAGGGGCACAGGAACTTGTGTGGGTTCGATTGGGGACCTGGGTGTGGAAGTGCTGGGTCACGAGTTTAACGTTGGTGCATTGCCCAACCCCCACAGCAGCTGCCCTGCCCCTCCTCAGGTCCCGCCCCTGTGTCCTCCCTCGCTTCAGCTGTCATGGGGTACTGTGCCCTGCTGTCTGGTTAATCTGGAGCTGAGACTTCCACGTACTCCCGTGCCCATGTGTATGTCTTCTTCGGTGAAACACCTCTTCTAGCCTTGCGCCCATTCTTAAATTGGGTTGCTTGAATTTTTGTTGTTGGGTTTTAAGAGATCTTTATTCTGGATACCAGGCCCTTTCAAATCTATGATTTACAGGTATTTTCTCCCATTCTGTTCAGTGTTCCGTGCATTGTCTTTTTATTCTGAGTAGTGTCCTGTGAGCAGGAAAGTTAAATTTTGGTAAAATCCACTTGGTCTGTTTTTCTTCGGCTTCTTGTGCCTCTGTGTCCATCTAAGAAGACCCGTCACCATGTCCAGGTCCTGGTGATCTACCTGTGTTTTCTCTCACTGTTCCGTGGCTCTGGTCCTTACATTTGGGTCCTGCTAACTGAGTTAGCGTTTGTATGTGGAGCAAAGCAGGGCTCTGCATTCACTCTTGCTCATGGGCGAGTTCGGTTGTCCTGGCAGCGTCCAGGAAAGACTTCTTTCCCTGAGTCCTGTCGCTCCTGCCAAAGACCAGCTAACTGTGCCGTCTGCTCCCTCGGTCTCGTGCAGCGCATACTTCTGACCCTCGCGCTTCCATTTCTGCTGTGTGGCTTCGGCGTCCTGCCTGAGAAATCATCACTTGTCCAAGGCCACAGAGGTCTATCCCTGAGTATCCTCCGAAGGACTGAACGGTCTGAGCTCTTGACCCAAAGGTCTGTCACCCACTTTGATTTTCTGTGGCTGGTGCGAGGGCCGGACCCACCTCTATTCCAGCTCCAGCACCGTCTGCTGGGTGAGGGCTCCTGCTCGCTGCTGTCAGTGCCTCACTGGCCCAAACGTGAAGGCCTGTTTCTGACCTTCTCTCCATTTGTTGGTCTTGCTGTCCTGTGCTAAGTCTGAAATGGCCCTGTGCACCCTCCAGCTGGTCTCTTTCGGGATTGTCAGGCTCTTTTGGGGCCTTGCATTTCCATGTAAATTTAGGGTCAGCTTATTAATTTCCAGAACAAAAACAGCTGGAGCTTTAATGGTGTTGCATCGAGTGCGTCACCACGTTGCTGATTTAGATCTTCTCTTCCCTGAGCACGGGAGTCTTCCGTCCACCTGGGGCTGTCGCTGCTTTCTGAAGTGGCTTGTAGTTCTTAGCAGATCAGCCTTGCACTGCTTTTGTGGAACAGTCTTCCCCTTTGAAGCTGTCCTAAGTGACATTCGTTTCATTTCCTCTTTGGGTTGCTAATGGATGCTCTGCTTCCCAGCTTGACGCCCCTCTGTGCGGGTTCTCTCCAGGCTCAGATTCACTCTTTTTGCCCTGCTGGCTGTGTTCTGCTCCATCATCTGAACGGAGCGTGTTTAGTGTGACTGCATCACATGTTGCCTTTATATGCGTTATGTATGAGCTGTATGTGTTGCAACTACACGTGGGCGCGTGCCGGGGTTTCTGTTTCTCTGATGTGAGAATAAGAACGTGAGTTAATGTTTTCCTGAGCATTAATCAGCTACTTCCCTTTGTTCCTGTTTTACGGATGGGAAGCTGATGCTTAGAAAGGTAAGTGTTGCTCAGGGTTTCCAGAGTCGGGGTGGGACCCAGGCAGTGAGTGGCTCCATCATGCTTCCAACGTGAGACACCAAGTCTGAGGAGGAGCGCTGCTGAGGCTCAGGGCTGCTGAACAGTCCAGACTGCAGTGGTCGCCGATAGCCCGATTCTCATTACACGAGCTCCGATGCCCTGTGTTCCAGGTATCAGCCCCCAAACCTGGCCATCTCCACCCTCTACTGGAAGGCCTGGCCCCTGCTGCTGGTGGTCGCTGCCTTCAACCCAGAGAACATCGGTGAGCTGCCTGGGCGCCAT
Source organism: Solenodon paradoxus (assembly GCA_004363575.1). Lineage (NCBI taxonomy): Eukaryota > Metazoa > Chordata > Mammalia > Eulipotyphla > Solenodontidae > Solenodon > Solenodon paradoxus. The sequence goes on along the minus strand of RJWH01004488.1, from coordinate 90,450 downwards.
AGCTTGAGCTGAGCACTGGTAGCTCTTTGGGACTTGTCTGTAAGGACCTGAATTAGAGCCTGGCCGGGATGGGATGAATTGCTGGGAAGGGGCCCCAGGCCTGGCCCCGCTGATCACAGGTGGCCTGAGCAGGAGTGTGCGCTGAGCTGCCACTTGCTGTCCTTGTCCCCTAGGCCTGGCTGCCTGGGAGGAGTACCCCACGCTGAAGATGCTCATGGAGATGGTGATGACCAAGTAGGTCGGCACACAGCTCGGCCAGGACGTTCTAAGGCAGGGCCTCCCTTACTGGCTGTGAAGTCACCTCTGCTGTGGCCTGAGTCTGCACTCTGGCCTCCTCCCTCTTCCTGGGCTGGGTGCGGACTTGGGCTAAGCCTGAGCACTGGGGTGGTGTGACCACAGCTCGCTGCAGGTACGCGCCTGCGCGGGACAAGAAAGCCCCAGCACCAGTGTGGTTCGAGGACATCAGCTTAGCTATGCGTTTCTGCAAGAGACGGCAAGGTCCCCAGAGACGTGATGGTGTTGAGGCTGTGGCCCCGTACTGGAGACGAATCTCAGCCTGGGGTGGCCTGGAAGGGGCGTCCTCAACAGACGTCGTGGGGGGGTGGATGACGTAGAAGGAGAGCAGAGTCTGGTCATACATGAGCGCTCAGCTGTCCCTTGACGGCTGCGCCGGCAGCCTCGTGACCCCAGTGCACTAACAGTGGCAGACGCAGTGACTGGTGCTTCCTTTTTGGTCCCCAGTAATTACTCCTACCCTCCTTGCACCCTGACGGACGAGGAAACCCGTGCGGAGATGATTAATCGGGAGCTGCAGATCTCCCAGCGGGAGAAGCAGGAGATCCTGGCCTTCGAGGGCCACCTGGCAGCTGCTTCCACCAAGCAGACCATCACTGAGAACAGTAGCCTCCTCCTGTCCCAGCTCACCAGTCTGGACCCCCAGTACGCACCCCGCGCTGCTCTCGGGTAGGGGCCGGCACCCCCTGCTCAAGCACTGCACCCACCCCTGCTGACACACTTGTATCCCCTGGGATTTTCAGAGGGCCCCCCCGAAGGCCCCCCGCACACATCCTGGATCAGGTGAAAAGTCTCAACCAGTCCCTGCGCCTTGGGCACCTACTGTGTCGGAGTCGCAATCCAGATTTTCTCCTCAACATCATCCAGAGGCAGGCACGTTCTGCAGCCCAGGGAGGCGGGCAGGGGCGCTAGGAACTTTCTAGAAGCTTCATTGGGCTGGGCGTGTGGGGTGGGGGCCTTGGCATGAAATGAAACCATTACCAGAAGCCAGAAATGCCTGGGTGACTGCTCCCCGGCTGCCCGCAAGCGGGAGGTGTGGCGGTGGGCAGGAGGTCGTGCTCACCGAGCATCGCGTTGCCGGCAGGCCTCCTCGCAGTCCATGCCCTGGCTGGCCGACCTGGTGCAGTCCAGCGAGGGCTCCCTGGATGTGCTGCCTGTGCAATGCCTGTGCGAGTTCATGCTGCATGACGCCGCCGACGCCGCCGCCTCTGGGGAGGAGGACGAGGAGGGCGAGAGCAGGGAGCGCAGGGCCCGGAAGCGGCAGGTCTGTGGCCCCCCACCCCGCCCCTTCCGTCCACCTGGGGCTCCAGCCCACCCTGAGCGTCCCCTCCTGCAGAGGCAGCAGAAGCAGCGGCAGCTGCTGGGCCGCCTGCAGGACCTGTTGCTGGGTCCCACAGCCGACGAGCAGACCACGTGCGAGGTGCTCGACTACTTCCTGCGGCGCCTTGGCTCCTCCCAGGTGGCCTCCCGGGTGCTGGCCATGAAGGTGAGGCCAGCGTCTGCGCATACAGGCTTCTTGCCTGGGTTGATGGTGATGTGTTATCACCAGTGTCCCGAGGTCTGAGGGGCGGAAGGCCAGCTTCTGGCAATTCGCCCACACTGCTGTGCCTGCCTGCAGTGCTGTTGGCCCGTGGGGAGCGGTCTCTCCTCCACGGGCTGTCCCCTGGGCTGTGGCCCCTGAGTGGCGTGCATCTGCCTGCAGGGCCTGTCTCTGGTGCTCTCGGAGGGCAGCCTGCGGGACGGGGAGGACAAGGAGCCCCCGATGGAGGAGGACTCGGGGGACGCGGAGGCGCTGCAGGGCTACCAGTGGCTGCTGCGGGACCTGCCCAGGCTGCCGCTCTTTGACAGCGTGCGGACCACCACAGCCCTGGCGCTGCAGCAGGTGAGTGTGGCGGGGTGGGCGGGCAGCACAGCCCCCAGCCAGCCAGCCAGCCAGCAGGCTCACCCAGCCCACTCCCAGGCCATCCACATGGAAACCGACCCGCAGACCATCAGCGCCTACCTGGTGTACCTGTCCCAGCACACGCCTGTGGAGGAGCAGAGTCAGCACAGTGACCTGGCCCTGGTGAGGGAGAGCAACCCTGCGCGGGCAGAGCGGTCGGGACAGTGACCCAGCCCTGTGGGGGAGCAGGGCCGGCAGTGCGGCACCCTGACTGGGCTGGGCTGGGGCCCTACTTCTTCGTGGAGCAGGGGCTGTGGGCAGGAGAACAGGTGCCAGTGTGGCCGCCTGGTCCCCAAGGCCTGGCTGCCTGTGACTGTGCCAGGTATGGTGGCACCTGGTTAGTGGGAGGGGTGGCTTGGCCATGCCCACAACATGTGCTCAGAGTACGAGGGGGCGCCCCTGCCCTGAGACTGACCTCTGCTGCCGTCAGGACGTGGCCCGGCTCATCGTGGAGCGCTCCACCATCATGTCCCACCTCTTCTCCAAGCGCGCCTGCAGCGCCCAGTCGGACGCAGTGCTGGCCGCTCTGCTGTCCATCTTCTCACGCTACGTGAGGCGCATGCGCAAGAGCAAGGAAGGGGAGGAGGTCTACAGCTGGGTAAGCCCTATGGCCCCGCCCCCGCCCCGAGCCCGCCTGTCCACTCCCTGCTCACCCTTCTCTTCTGGCCAGTCAGAGTCTCAGGACCAGGTCTTCCTGCGCTGGACCAGCGGGGAGACGGCCACCATGCACATCCTGGTGGTCCACGCCATGGTCATCCTGCTGACACTGGGGCCGCCCCGCGGTGAGCAGCCTGGGACAGTGGGAGCGTGGGGCTTGCGGGGTCCCTGTCCCTGACCTCCGACCCCTGTGAAGTGAGAGAGGCAGGCCTTTCTCTGCTGGTCTGAGAGCAGGGGAAACACATGAGACCCTCTGCAGGTCTCTGGGCACAGGGCCGCAGTGAGGCCTGCTCTCCAGGTCCCCTCACTGGATGCCTGCCCCCGAGTGCTCTGCTGGGGTTGCCACAGGTGGAGGCATAGCGGGGACCCTGGCTGAGGAGACACCAGGGCCACAGCCCGGCACTCCAGGTGGGGTGTGGCCTGAGCTCTACCTCCTGGGGGCAGCCTTTTCACTTCCGGCTGACCCCTGGGTCCGTTCTGCTTCTTTCTTAATCGTGCCTGATCGTGCCTGGAACAGAGGAAAGGGTTGGGACCCAAAGCCCTGGGGGGTTTTTTGGGGAGGTAATCCTGTAGGGGGCAGGTGAAAACACCATCCGGGAAGGACAGCAGTCATAAGCCCATGGCAGGGAGGGGAGGGCAGCCTGTGGGTTTCTCGAGCTTCGGAACCTCCAAGGGAGCAGATTCTACCAAACACGTGGCACCAAGTGCTGGCTGGGTCACCTGGGCCCCTGGGGGCTGCGCCTCAGGCAGGGGCCAGCTCCTTAGTGTGTGGCCTCAGCTCAAGTGGACATCATGGCCACTGGGGTCAGATGAGTTCCAAGCCTCTAGGTAGCAGGCACTTGCTTATGGTTGAGTCACCTGCCACCACCCCTCACCTCTGGGGCCCTAAGCCCCTGATGCCCATCCTGTCATCTCTCCTGAAGCTGGTGACGGTGAGTTCCAGGCTCTCCTGGACATCTGGTTCCCAGAGAAGAAGCCCCTGCCCACAGCCTTCCTGGTGGACACATCGGAAGAGGCGCTGCTGCTGCCTGACTGGTTGAAGCTGCGCATGATTCGCTCAGAGGTCCCCCGCCTGGTGGATGCAGGTATGGACCTGGGCAGGGGCAGCCTGTGAGCAGGGTGTCTCCAGCCTCAACCACTATCCGGGGGCCTGCCCTTAAGGGGACAGCTCCGGCCTTACATGCCTCTGTAGGTTCCGGGGCATTCATTGTCAGCCACCGTGTTGGCTTCCAGGGCGCACTGACCTGCCCGTGAGCCCTCCCAGTTAGGGGGAGAGGCAGAGGGCCAAGTGAGAAGTCGCTGCTGGGGAAGGAATGGAGACAGGGTGGCCTGTGACTCGGGAGGGAAATGGATGGGCTAGGAACTTTGGTTCTAGAGGATGAAGAGGGCGTCTGTTGGATGGCAGCTGGGGAGGCTATCTGGGGAGTGGTGGGGTTAGCGTGGGGAGTGGTGGGGTTAGCGTGGGGAGTGGTGGGGTTAGCGTGGGAAGTGCAAGGAAGGATCCCTCCAGCCCCACTGCAAGTTGCAGGAGTGCTGGGTGGTTCGAGGGGAGCAGAGCTGGAGGAGAGTGGGTATGGAAGTTGCACAGGGTCCCAGGAGTGGGTGGGGAGCGGGTCTGTGCAAAGTGGGGTTCAGGGGAAGTGGGCCTGTGCTGGGAGCCTTTGGAGGCCCAGCGTAGCTTGCACTGCCTCCGGGCAGCGGGCCTGAGCGGCCCGTGGTGAGCAGGGCCACTGACAGCACTCACAGCCCTTCAGGACCTGGAGCCTCAGCAGCTGCTCCTCTTCGTCCAGTCCTTTGGCATCCCCGTGTCCAGCATGAGCAAGCTCCTCCAGTACCTGGACCAGGCAGTGGCCCATGACCCCCAGACACTGGAGCAGAACATCATGGACAAGAGTAAGGGCCGAGGTCCTCAAGAGATCCAGCATTGCCTGGCTCCCCGGGCCTGGGCAGGGAGTCAAGGCCGGGAGGGATGGGGTGGCACGGGAACAGCTCGAGGCTGGGGTCACAAGTCCGACTGCCCCTCAGGTTTGGGCACAGGCTGCAGGGACATAGGGCTCTGACCTCTGCTGGGGGACTCAGCTCAGTTTCTGACTCCACGGCCCGGGCTCCTGACGTCCCAGCTTTGCTTCGGGGCGGGGCCCCCTGCTCTGACGCTCTGCTGCTGCTTTACAGATTACATGGCCCATCTGGTAGAGGTTCAGCACGAGAGAGGGGCTTCCGGGGGCCAGACCTTCCACTCCCTGCTCACGGCCTCCCTGCCTCCCCGGCGAGGTAAGGCCCATGTCCACTCAACACACCGCCACCGGGGCCACCGCTGCCTGCGTCAAACTCCTGGCAGGCCTCAGTGGGTCCAGGCGAGGCTTGGGACCTCAGGGCCACAGACCCTCCCAGGCCTATGTGCTCACTGCTTTGGGGTTGTGCGCCCCTGGCGAGACCAGCTTGGTTTGTGGCGCCCCACTGGAAGCGACCGGGAGGTCGGCCCTGACTCTTGTCCCCTTCTCTGCAGACAGCACAGAGACGCCAAAATCCAAGAGCAGCCCGGAGCAGCCCCCGGGCCAGGGCAGGATCCGGGCTGTGGCACAGGTGCGGACGCTCAGCCCTGAGGACGACTTGGCCAGCGTGCTTCTGCAGGTACCGTGCTGCTGGAGCAGCCTCCTGGGCCAGGGCTGAGTGACCGCAACCAGTGGCTTGGCCTCTTTGAGCTTCTGTGTCATCACCTACAAAGTCAGGCTTATACATCAGGTAACCAAGACATGTCTGTATTGAGAGCAACCAGCCCAGACACCCAGCTCCCGTCCAAGTTGGGAAGAAGGAGCAGACAGCCTCTGCTCACGCTGCCCTCCCAGCTGCCGGCTCTGGGGCGCACTTTCCACACCTTACTGAGATGGGACTCAAGCCACCGCCCACCACCTCCCTGCACCCAGACCACCCCTCCCTATAGCATCCTGAGCCTCTGCACCCACCCTCTTTCCCAACGTGGCCGGCACTCTGCCCCTGCTTCAGCGTTGCCTCTGGACACGTAGTAGGGGACCTTACCACACACACACCTGCACTCACTGCACACGGCTCCCCACAGATGGTGCCCTTTCATTCAAGCTGAGGTTGGTGCCTGTTTCATAAATGGACATGCTGCAGTTGAAGAGCTGTGGGACTCACCTGCTGTCCCTCCGCAGAGCAGAGATTGCCCACGCGGCCCGTCAGGAGGCCTTAGCACCACTCACTCCCCAAAGTGGACGGCCTGGTGGGGCCTGGGTACAGTGGGCCCCAGTGCAGGTCTGAGGCTAACAAAGCGATGAACACAGGCAGCACCAGAGCAGGCCTCCCCCAGGAGAGGCCAGGCTGTCCTGATGCCGCCTGTCTGCTCTAGATCTTCCCACTGAATCCTGGGCCGCGGTGGCAGAGCTCCAGCGCCCGCCCCATTGTCCTTGCGCTGCAGCAGGCACTGGGTCAGGGACTGGCACAAGTCCACCGGGGGAGCCGCGAGGGCACAGGCATCGCGCTGCGCCTCCTGCAGGCCCTTGCTACCTTGCTGAGCTCACCACATGGTGGGGCCTTGGCCCTGGCCATGCACCGGAGCCACTTCCTTGCCTGCCCATTGATGCGCCTGCTCAGCCAGTACCAGGTGAGTGCCTCCCAACTGCCTCCTCGTGGCTGAGCACGTGGTCAGGCTTCTGAAGACCCAGCCTCTGCAGCCAGTAAGCTGGCACTGTCTTCCCTGGACCTCGGTTCCTGGCTCCGGCAGCGGGGATGGGGTGGGAGGGAACTGAGGCAGTGTCCCTGGAACCTGGAGGCTCCCCATGAGCAGAAGTGAGAGGTGTAGCATTCATGGCATCCCTGCCCCACGTCAGCCTCTGTTCCTCCATCTCCATCGCTACCTTGTCTGTGTGTGAACATGGCTTACTTAACTTTTGCGCGCGCGTGTTTCTTTTTGAAAGGAAAGGTGCAGACAGGAATGAAGGTGAACAGGCAGGCAGGAAGAGAGGAGGAAGACACACTTATCTTTATTTAGTTGTTCATCTTGGTTGTTCCCGCCATCCACAAGACGCAAACCTGGGTTCTCGGGGTGTATGTGGACTGCGCCCAACCCCTACTCCACCAGGGGGCACTGCGTGTGTGTTTCTTGACTCACCCTGGAACCTCATGGAGATGAGTTGCAAGCAGCAGCCCCATGGGGTGACAGGCTTGGCACTGTACCTGCCAGGCTGCCCAGGCCCATGACCTCTGAGCAGTGTGCCTGGTGCCACCTTGTGCCCTCAGTGCCTTGTGCCCCAGGATGCTGGCTTCTCCTCGCTCTTCCTTAAAGTACTTATGCAGACTCTGCAGTGGCTGGACGGCTCCACCACAGAGGGCGGGCCCCTGCAGACCCAGCTCAAGCTCTTCTCCAGCCAGTACTCCACCGGACAGAGGACCAGCGATGGTGAGGGTGGCACTGTGCCGCAGGGTAGGCGGCAGCAGGGCTTCAGGGAGGACTCGGGGAGGAAGTACACCTGGCACCCAAGGAGCACGCTATCGGGAGACTGAGTGGGGGCTGACGCAGACCATGACACTCTCCCCAGTGCGGAGCGGGTTCCTGCACCTAGCGGAGGCCCTGGCGCTCCGTGGGGACCCAGAGGTGCTCAGCTCCACAGTTCGAGCTACTGTTACCACCCTCAAGTCTGGGGAGACGTGTGTCGTGGAGCCAGAGCTCGTCGGCAAAGGTACCTTGGGGTCCCCGGGTACTGTGCAGACCCCAGCTGGGCAGCCCCCATCTCCACGGAGTATGCCAGCCCCTCCCAGCGCGGACCCTTGGCCCCCCGCCTTATTCCCTGAGCAGGGCTCCCAGCTGCTCCCTGCTGTGGCCCTGTCTGGGCGCGGAGCTTCACTGGCCACAGGGAGCAGGGGTCCATGGGCCTGCTGTCCCCACCCCTAGCTGGGAGTGACACAGTGCCCTCTGCACCCTGCAGTCCTCCGGGGTCTAATCGAAGTGAGGTCACCTCACCTGGAGGAGCTGTTGACTGCGCTCTTCTCTGCTGCGTCCACGTTCCCAGCCTCCAGACTCGTCGCAGCAGTGAGCTCCCTGCTGCTGCAGGAGGAGCCCCCAGCTCCAGGGGAGCAGGCTGCTGATGGCTGCAGGTAAGTGGGGGCAGCCAGCCCGGGGGATCAGCCCTGGCCAGTGCCTCTGAGCTCCCCCACCCCTCCCTTCCAGTACGGAGGCTGTGCGGCTGGGCCCCTGCTCGGGTCTGCTTGTCGACTGGCTGGAGATGCTGGACCCTGAGGTGGTTGGCAGCTGCCCTGAGCTGCAGCAGAAGCTCCTGTTCTCCCAGAGCAAGGTGGGCAGGTGACCACTGACCTTCACTATGATCTTGGGGTCCCACTAGTAGCCCCTGGGAATATAAAGTGTCTCCTTCTGTTAGTTCTAGCTGAGCCCTGATCTGATGCATTGGCCCAGACAGGTCCCATGTCCCCTCTGAGTCAGTCACTATGATTGGTTAGGCCTTCCTGGGGTGGTGAAATTGGAGTGGGCCTGCACTTTATGGAACTGGCCCTCATCTCCCAAAGTTGCAGGAGATCAAAGCTTGGCACCCCTAGTAAGGAGGGACAGGTCCTCTGAGTAGCGGGGCCCTGCAGGCTGTGGCTGGGCACCCACATTCTCACCAGGCACTTCTGTAGGTCAGAGTTACTGTGGCAGGGCAGGTATTGCCCTCCTGAGTACTCAGGCTCCTGCGCATGGCCGTCTGGACTAGACCCTAGGGGCCAGGAATGGAAGAAGGAAAGATTTGCTGTCACTGGCTCTCCTGCGTCCCAAGACACAGTTTTGTTACATACTCAGTCCGGAGCACGTGACAGCCCAGAGTGCCTAAGCCTTTGCTCTCCATGGCTGGAGTAGGCCTTGTCCTCCAACCCTAGTCAGTTGGTTGGAACCAGCCCTGGTTTCTCTTCCCGCAGGGCAAAGGTCACCCCAGTCTCCAGGTGCCATCTTTCCGACCCTACCTCCTGGCCCTCCTCACGCACCAGTCCAACTGGTCCACCCTGCACCAGTGCATCCGCACCCTTCTGGGCAGCAAGCGGGAGCAGAAGTGAGTGCCTCCAGCCCCTGGGGCGGTGCTGGTCCCCTGACCTGGGGCCCGCAGTCTGTTCCCTTAGCTCCAGGGCCCCCCAAGCACTCGCTGCTCTCCCACTCGGCCCTTGGGGGAGCTTGTCGGTCCCGGCTGTCCCGGCCAGGCTCTGAGGCCACAGGCCTGCCGCTCACCCCTGCTCGCTTCCAGGTTTGACCCCTCAGCCTCCTTGGACTTCCTCTGGGCCTGCATCCACGTTCCGCGGATCTGGCAGGGAAGGGACCAGCGCACCCCACAGGCAGGTTTGGGGGTCCTGCAGGTCCATAGGAGGGGTGCACGGTGCCAGCCAGGCCCTCCCGACTGACTCGTGCCGGTTGCAGAAGCGCCGGGAGGAGCTGGTGCTGCGGGTACAGGCCCCACAGCTTATTGGCCTGGTGGAGCTGGTCCTGGCCGAGGCAGAGGCCCGGAGCCAGGACACGGACAACTCTGCCTGTGGAGTCCTCCAGGCCCGGCTGCCCCTGCTGCTTAGCTGCTGCCGTGGAGATGACAAAAGTGTCCAGAAGGTGACGGCGCACCTCGTTGGCTGCATCCAGCAGCGTGGCGACAGGTGAGCTGCCAGGAGCTCTGCCCCCCGCCCGGGGGACCGGCACCCTGTGTGTGTGGTGTGGGGACAGCTCTGCCAGCCCTGCCCATCCCTGCTCTCTTCCAGCGCACTGGGCAAGCGCTGCCGTGACCTGCTGGTGCAGCTCTACCTGCAGCGACCTGAGCTCCGCGTGCCCCTGCCTGAGGTCCTGCTGCCTGGAGAGGCAGCCACCGGCAGCAGTGTCTGCAAGGTGAGGTCCACAGTGAGGCTCACAGGCCTGGGCGGGGCTCCTGTTCTTGCTGTGAGGTGGAGCTAGAGAAAGGCTTCTCCCAGTTTTAAAGATGCAAAAGAGCTTCTTCAGTGGCAAGGCTCCTGGGGGCGGCCCTGACTGCAGTCCTGTCCCAGCAGTCTGCCCACCACCCTTGCCTGCTCCCTTCTGGGAGGGACAGGGAGTTCTCTTCTCAAGAAGCTTGTGGATACACAGATGGGGAAAGTGGGGTCTTCTGTGCACCCCGTGAACCTCGCAAGGTGCCTGGGCCCCATGTGCTAGTTCTGAGCTGTGTTACCCAGGACCCCATGGTCATGGCAGGGAGCCTCTTCGTGCCCCCTAAGGTGTTCTGCCCCACCCGGGCCACTCTACCCGCTGTGTCCCCAATCAGAGTGGTTTTGAGGTCCGTGTGTCTTTGTTCCTGTCACAGCCGACATGGCACTTGACATGCGCTGGCTCTCCCATCCGCCGTATCATTGTGACGCTTAGTGCCGAGCGCTGTTATCACATGGACAGGTTGGCTTCAGTGCTGTGGGTTTGAGGCTGTTTGAAAGCTCAGACCTGGCCTGTTAGACTCAAAGAAGCATCTGGAAAGCTCATGGGCACAGCTCTTGCTGGATCCCTGGTATGGGCCCACACGACCCACGAGCCTGTCCGCCCGGCCACGGGGCAGCACAGCCTGTGTGGGAGTGACCCACCTCTTGGCCACCCACTTCCTTTCAGCTGGATGGGCTCATTCACCGCTTCATCACCCTCCTCGCAGACACCAGCGACTCACGAGCGTCCGAGAACCGAGTGGCCGACGCCAACATGGCCTGTCGGAAGCTGGCTGTGGCCCACCCCATCCTGCTGCTCAGGTACGACTCAGCTGCTCCTGGAGTTTCTGCAGCAGAGCTGGGAGCAGAACGTGTTTCCTACCCAAGTGGGCCCTCTGTGTGTCTGGGCCCTGCCCGTTTCAGATCTTCACATGGGAACAGATGCAGAGCTGGCCTGGCAGGGCAGCTGCACCTCACGGTCTGCAGAGGGAGTCGGGTAGAACCCAGGAAGGGTGGGCCAGGTGACCTCTCTTTAGACCAGAGCAGATAGGGTGCAGAGGGTGCAGCCTGCCCTGCCGACTCAGGTGTGTGTTTGCTCGAGCTCCACGTGGTGTGGGAAGGGTGGTCCTCGTGTCAGAGCTAAGACTTGTCTTGGGGAATTGGTTGGCCCAGGAGACCCCCTCATGCCCTTGCTGTCGCAGGCACCTGCCCATGATGGCTGCGCTTCTGCACGGCCGCACGCACCTCAACTTCCAGGAGTTCCGGCAGCAGAACCACCTGGCTTTCTTCCTACATGCCCTGGGCATCCTGGAGCTGTTGCAGCCACAGGTCTTCCAGAGCGAGCACCAGGGGGCGCTGTGGGACTGCCTGCTCTCCTTCACCCGCCTGCTGGTGGTATGTCCCCCGCTGGGCCCTGTGCCACACGCAGCTGGGCCTGATTGTTCTGACCACCGGAGCTGGTGGGAACCTCCCTGGAACCTCCCCTTGCTGAGCCTGGGCTCTGCAGGGCTCCTGGGACCCTAAGGGGAGCCTACCGGGGCTCTGAGTGACTCATGCCCCTCGACCCTGCAGAATTACAGGAAGTCTTCCCGCCTCCTGGCCCCCTTCATCAGCAAGTTCGTGCAGTTCACCCACAAGTACATCGCGTGCAGCCCCTCAGCTGCCATCGCCTTCCTGCAAAAGCACGCCGACGCTCTCCAGTGAGTGTGTGCTCGGGTCTGGGGGCTCCAGGGGCAGAGGGGTATAGGAGATGGCCTGGACACTGGCTTGGCCATTACGACCTGACTCCCATGGTTCTGAGCATCCTGCCCCTTCCCTCGTGGCATCCTCAGGACTCTGTGCTCTCTTCCCAGCGACCTGTCCTTCGACAGCAGTGACCTCGTGATGCTGAAGTCCCTCCTGGCAGGGCTGAGCCTCCCTAGCAGGGATGGCAGAGCTGACCGAGGCCTGGATGAGGAGGGTGAGGGTGAGTGGGCTTCTGCGGGAGGGGCTCAGGTAGTCCCATCTGCACAGCCAGCCCTCGGGACCGTCCCAGATGTCCTGTGGTGTCCGTGTCTCTCGTTTGATTGGTGCGTGGCCATCTGGCACAGCTCACGCCCCATAGGGAAGCTAGTTGATGGTGGCCTCTGCAGGCTATGGCACTCCGACTCGTCCTGCCTGGGTCGGTGAGTCTGTGGCTGAGCCAGTGACTGATCTACCTTCATGGACATCTCGCTGCCCCAGTTTTGTGTTAAGCATGATTTGTGGTGGTCTGTGCAGATGCTGGGCACATGTCTGGCCCCGGCACCTTTGCTGAGCACCTGCTGTGTGCCCGGTGCTCCATTCTCTTAACCCTCCAGCACTGGCTTCCTGTCTTCCAGATGAGAGCTCAACCGGCAACTTGCCCCTGGTTAGCGTCTCCCTCTTCACCCCTCTGACCGCGGCAGAGATGGCGCCCTACATGAAGAGGCTTTCCCGGGGCCAGACCGTCGAGGGTGAGTTCGGAAGCCAGGGTGGTGGGGGACTGGCCCTCATCTTGATCCTGTGGCACCTGGGAGACAACAGGCCCCACTGGCCACAGGAGAGACAGAGCTATTTCCTCTGTCAGGGCCAGCTCTGGACAAAGCTGACAGGGACCCCACCAAGTCATAGGGACACATGGGGAGGAAACCGGACCCTGGGCCTGGTTTGTGATACTGGGAGTGCCCAGAATGTGGGTGTCTGGAGTTCAACCCCTCATGTAGGAGAATACATGTGCTGGGCAGCCCCCCAACAGAAGCGTCAGCCAGGGCAGACACCTGGGGTCAAGTTGCAAATGCAGCTCCCTGGCTCCATGGCCTGCCTGGAGAAGGGTGTGTGCCCCATCATCCTCAGGCCTCCAGCACCCAGGGTTCGGGCTTGCTGGCCTCATGCAGACCCCAGGGCTCCCATCCTGCAGTGCTGGGGGTCTCTGGACTTGACTACACACAGAGGCGGTACGGAAGGTTCTGGAAGGTGCTGGTGGCTCCATGCTGTCATTGTCCGGGCCACCCCTGGATAGATTGTCCCTGCCTGATGGATGCGGTGGGGCAGCCCAAACCCGGTGGTTATAGTCTGGTCCTCAACGTGTTCTCTGCTACCGCAGACGTGCTGGAGGTTCTGAGTGACATAGACGAGATGTCCCGGCGGAGACCCGAGATCCTGGGCTTCTTCTCGGTGAGTGAGTGGGAACCATGGACCTGCTCTAGTCATTGGCTTTCTCTTTGGCTTTCTCTTGTTGGGGACACAGCGTCCCATGAGGACCCCTCCTCTGCTCCAGCAGGATCTGCTGACATGAGTGCTTCCCACCCCTCCAGCTGAGGCCCCAGAGCTGTGTGGGTGGGGCTGGGGCGGGGCTTCCACCAGCCACCCTGAGGCCCAGAACCTGGAGGCGGAGATCTGGAGGTCCTTCCCTGGGAGACCCCCTGGCAATACCCTTCTTGCAGACCAACCTGCAGCGGCTGATGAGCTCGGCCGAGGAGTCCTGCCGCAACCTGGCCTTCAGCCTGGCCCTGCGCTCCGTCCAGAACAGCCCCAGGTGAGCCTGCTGTGCTCGTACCCCAGCCTGTTCTGAGCCCCACAATGCAACTGCACACCGGGCACCCGGTGCCCTGTCAGATGGCGCCTGGCTGTCTCAGGCACGGGGGGCGCTACTCACCAGCCTCTGGCTCTTGTAGCATTGCAGCTGACTTCCTACCCACGTTCATGTACTGCCTGGGCAGCCGGGACCTCGAGGTGGTGCAGACGGCCCTCAGGAGCCTGCCGGAATACACCCTTCTCTGCCAAGGTCAGTGCGCCCACTCCCTGCATGCCTGCTGCTGCCGACGCCCCAGCTTCCAAGGGCTGCCCCTATGGCTGCGGGCCTAGGGACCCCAAGGCATGGTCCCCACGGCCCGTTTTCCACAGAGCATGCAGCGGTGCTGCTGCACCGAGCCTTCCTGGTGGGCATGTACAGCCAGCTGGACACCAGCGCCCAGATCTCCGAGGCCCTGCGGATCCTGCATATGGAGGCGGTGATGTGAGCCACCGCAGCCCGGGTGTCTTTGGTCCATCGTGGACCAGAGGACAGAGGCCCCAGCCACTGAAGCTGGGCAGGACAGCACCCAGCACACAGCCAGTGGCTCCTAGCCAGTAGCTGGCACGGGGAGTGACTGCCCTGAGGCTGCCCTGCCTACTGAGTGATGGCACAACCCAGTGGAGACACGCTGCGTTCCAGTGGCTCCTGGGGGGCGGGGGGAGGACTGGTTTAAATGAAACTTTATGCATTCCTGAATGCTGGCTGCCTGCGTGGTTCTGAGATGCCAGGAGTCCAGGGGGACTGGGAGGTGGGGGCCAGTGAGGGCACCTGCTCCAGGTGGGCCTGGGGCTGCAGCATCCACAGAAACCCACCTGCACACGATCCCATCCCGCCTCTGCCCACAGGTTGACCTGTGTTGAGCAGGAGCCAGTGGTCCCTCAAGGGCTCTGTGAGCAGTCTCCTGGCCCCCCTGAAAACAAGGGGCCACTGCTTGTAAGTTAGCCCCTTCATGATGGCCTACTCTGGGCAAAGTTGTCCATGCCTCCTACCTTCCACCTGCACTGCGCCTTTCTCCTGATTTGGTCTTTTCGTTTTTAATTGGGGTCAAGCCAGCTTCACCCACACGTGCTCACAGCAGCCAGAGGGTCACTCTGGCCCACCACATGAGCAGCCTGCACTCAGCCGATCCCGCTTCTCCCCGGCGACTCCAGGCAGGGTCCCTGTCCTTGTTCTCGGCTCCTGCTCAGCTAGGTCACCAGGGGGCGCTGTGGCGACAATCCAGCCCAGCTTCTCCCACCTTGGGGGCTCTGCCTGGGAGCCTCTGAAGCCTCTGGAGGCTGACCCTGGGGGCGGGGAGGAGGGGCATGCTGGGGGTTGCCACCTCCACACCCAGCAGCTTTGCTGTGGGAGCCAAGTCCTGGCACAGCTTCACCTAACCTAGGGGACACGGTGACAGCTCCAAGTGCAGCAAGCCAGGCCCCTGGTCCCTTTTCTGAGTTCTTCCTCCAAGGGCACCCACTTCCACCCCCACGCTGGCGTCTGTCTCCACGACACTGCCAGAGCGGTGGCACGTTGGTGTCCAAATCCTGCCTCCCTCCAGGGAACCCCAGAACCCGTTGGGAACTTGTTTCTGTCTTCTGTGACTTACAGTGCCTGGCTCAGGCCCAGTGGCCAGCTGAGGGCTTAGAGGCCTAGACTGAGATCAGAGAAGGCCCAGCAGAACCACCTGGCTAGGGCTCGGGCGTGTGCCCAGTGCCCTCCCACGCCCCACTGCCAGGTATTGACAGGCCCAGAAAACCCTGCATCAGGAGACCTGCGACACGCCCGCTCAGGCTCAGGTGACAGCCTCCCGGACACCTGTGTGTTGCTGGGTGCAGCTTCCTCTCCTAGGGCCCTAGCCACCCTCAGGCTGCAAGCACCACTCCCTGGGCTCAGGAAGACAGAGGGTTGGGACTGGACCTTTCATCCAACACCGGGTGTGTGAGGGGCCTCAGCAGGCTCAGGGAGCCCTCAGATGCCTTTGCGCTTGGGCCCTTGCTCAGCCTCCAGCTGCAGTGGTGGGGGCAGAATGAAGGGGCCTCTGAGAGAAGGGGGCTCAGTGTCTGGATCCCTGGCTAACAGACGTGCCCTGTAGGGGTGGGGGGCAGCCTGCTGTTGGCATAGCAGCCCTTGGCTGCTGGCTTGAGTCCCAGCAGGTTTGGGGAAAGGTCCCAGAGTGACAGGACGGTGGTGAGTGGGGCAGGACAGGCAGAAAGCCCAGTAGTTGGCTCCAGTCCCGGGCACCTGCGTCTTCAGGCCTCAGTTTCCTGCGCACAAGAAAGCAAGGTTGTCTAAGCCAAGGCCTGTGTGAAATGCCTGGGCCTGTCACGAGCTGTGGGGAAACACGTGCTGTGATGGCCCACCTACCGCAGGCTTAGGGGCTTGGTGACTCCCAGTGGGTGCTTCAAGCAGATGGCCCAGCAGTTGCTCCATGCCAGCTGCTCGAGCCCAGCAGCCCATGGAGGGCAGCTCCTCTACAGGCCCTATGGCCCAGGCACCAATGGGTGCCAGTGGGGACTGAGTCCAGGCTTATAGCACTATCCCCACTGGCCATGCTGCAGGGGCCTGGACGAGTGTGTCAATTTGAGATGTGGAATGGAAGGGCCTTTGAGAGCAAAGGTACTCAGTTCCTAGAGAGGCTCTGGATGGACTGCTGTGGCCGTGCCCTGGCCTCCCTCATTCGACCCCACACCATAGCTCCTTGCCCAAGGCCAGCCCCCTTGGAGCCATTGGGCCCAGGGACCAGCCATGGCAGGGGCACTCAACAGGGCTCCCACATCACTGGTCTGCGGCAGGGATGGGTCCTGACCATTGGCTCTGTCGTCGTGTGGCAGTGCTGAGCGTGGTAGTGAGCCTGTGGTGTGGGAACTGGTTTCGGGTCCCCCCTGGAGTCCTGCCTTGAGCCCAAATTCGCTTCACTGGGGGAAGGAGGCTATACCTGGGCTCTGGGTCAAAGTGCAGGGTGAGGCGTTACCACGGTGACCAGCTCACCTGCTCTTCCCTCCCCCTCAGCCTCACAAACAAACCTGTTTTCATTTTCAGTTCTGGGAAGGGGTAGACTTTGATCTTCAAACACACCAGACCATATAGGCAGAGGACTCAGAGAGGCGCAGGCAGCCAGGGACCCTGGGACAGGCCAGCCCCATCTCTCCCTGGAGGGCTGGCATAGGGCCCTATTTTTCAGATGATGACATTGAGGCCCAAACAGTTGGCACGCAGTCGCACAGCATGGGGACTGCTCAGGGTCCTGAGCCAGGATGCCCACCCCCACCGCCTTGCCTTACTCACACCTGTAAGCCCTGACCCAGTGTGGCGGGCCTCTCAGGTGGCCTGGAAGAGAAGGGGTACTTGACACTCCTGCCCCTTCCTCCCTGGAGATGTGACCTGTGAGGCTCCAGGAGGTCGGGCAGACAGAACTGCAGGTCCTGGCTCTCCTGACCCAGGCTCGTTCCCAGGGGGCCTGGGTTGGCCCCGCCAGGTCTGTGCTTGTGGGAGTCGGGAAGATTGTCAGAGAAGGGGATGTCGAGCAAGCCTTGAAGGGTAAAGAGGGCTCAGCCCTGGTTGCCCGCCTGCGCACGCCCAGCGGAGCCAGTCTAGAGAGGATGCGGGGTGCGGGGGTGCGCTGTTTGTGAGTGGTCTGGGCCTGCCCGCCCCAGGCGGGTAGCACTGGCTACATGAGGGGGATCAGCTGTGGATAGCTGTCACCCACCTCCCAAGCTGGGGTGCCGAGGGGCTGCTGGGCCCCAAAGACCCCTCGGGTCCCTTCTGCTTGGTCAGCATTACAGACAGCATTGTAGGAGTCCACCGGCCAGGAGAGCTTGTGGCCAGGGTTGCCTGGGCAGAGGTCAGAGTGCAGGCCCACCGTCCTCCCACCTGTCTCCTCCCCCAGGACTGAGCTCTACCCCTGAAAACCTCCCATCCTCTCTGGAATGGCTAATGGGGGAAGGGGCACAGAGGCCCGCAGGGCTCAAGTTCCACCCCTGAGGCCCCTGTGCCCACTCGTGTCAAATGGGACTAAAGATAGTGACTGGAGCTCCATCTCGTGCAGAAGGGCCTCGACAGGGCATTGTGCATGATGAGTTGTTTTGTGAACAGAGAGGTTCAGTGATGTGGCCGAGCACACACAGCGCTGGAGATAGGGCCGGGCTGCTTCCGTCTGCTCCAGCCCTGCCCCTGGCCACCCTGCCAGGCCCGCACACTCTGTTTACAGGAGCGCAGAGGGCCGGGCCCCATTACAAGGGGTTCCTATAAATGGCGTGAGGAGGATTAATAATGCATTTATAACACATCGTCGTGGTAGCCGAAAATGATCTATAAATGTGCGGTAAATGTTTTATAATGTTTTTGTAACCCGTTATAAATGATAAATGGCAGACTATAGATGCTGGATCAAATATTTATAACGCCTTGTGTGCGGTGTGGGCTGCTCCAGTCCAGGAAAGCCATTAATAATAAAGTGGATGGAAATGTAAAAGTTACCGACATGCCCAGCAAAGCCATTTATAATGAAATGTAAAATTTGGCTCTTGGAAGCGGCCCCCAGTTGCAACTGCAGCGCTGGCCGGTTCCTCTGGAGCCCGGCAAGGACGGGGTCCTGAATTATTTGTGAGGTGTTAGAGAACATATACTATCCATAGTCGGCCCTATAAATATGCTATTAATAAACCCGTCGAGGCACCCTGCATAATTCATCAGGTCTAATTAATTAATGGGTGGCCCCTTAAAACGGGTGTCACAGTCCCAGCTGCCTCTCCTGCTTGGGGTGCCTGGGCGGGCCTCACCGACCCTGGCCCTGGCCCTGGGGCAGAGGAACGTCCCGGCTGAGCCTGGGGCTCTGTGTTGAAGCAGAATGTGAGTGGCACAGATTTATCACCTGCAGGCCCAGAAGCAGGGTGCAGGGTGTCCTCTGACACTGGCCACAAGCAAGCAGGGCCGGCAGCCCCTGTCACGGGGCAGGTAGGGTCCCTAAGTGCACAGTTCATAGTCGCGCGGTTATTTTAAAAGCCAAGCAAGACTTGGGGTGGATCTGAAATCATGTTCTAAAGTCCCCAGCCTGCGTGCTGACTGTGTTCTCTGTTCCATCCTTGGACCTTGTGCTGTCGGAATGGGATGCCCACTGGTCCTCTAGGTGGGGACTGTCTGCTCTGGGTGCCCCGCCCCACCCTGGCACCCTCTCCCAAGGTACCCAGGGAGGACAGGAGGCTTGGAGATATGGGTGACTTCTGTGGAGCCACGGGGCTCCTGATGAGCCCCATCTGACATATGTGCCCTAGGAAGTGGGGCCTCAGACCCACGCTCTGGCCCCTAGTTTGGGGAGATGTGCTGCACGGGGGTCCTGGGCTGCAGTTTGCAGTCTGGGGCATGGGCAGTGCTGGCCTGCTGAACCCATTCGTCCCTGCTCCTCCTCAGCCAGGGTCAGATGGTCAGAACACCTAGTGGAAGTCACTCACGCTCGAGGTGCCCATCATCCTCCAGGAGTGGAGCTGTGTCTGGCTGGCTTTCTGATTAAAATGAATGGCACCTCTAGCCCCAACTCCCCAGCGCTAGCCCTGCCACATAGGTGCTGAGCCCTTCCCACACGCCCAGGCAGGGCCCCTCTGTCATCACCGAGGGTCAGGGTAGAAGGGGGCAGTCAGACCAACTGACCTGGAAGTCTTGCCCCAGACGAGGGTGACCACTGGGGCCTGGCTGATCCAGTCTGTTGGGCCCTTGCCCCATGTCTCTGTTGTGGGTTCCTCTAGTGCTGCCTGGCTGATGGGGAGTCCCTGCCCCTCAGAACCTGTCTTCTGAGCTGTGTCATAGGCAGGGTCCTCCCACATTAAAGAGTGGCTGTCGGCGCGCCCTGATGGAGTAGTGGTTGAGTCAGTGACCTCCGAAGGAGCAGGCCACATAGCCCTGGGTTCGAGTCCCAGGCCTGGGGGGAAACCACCAGTGTGAACAAAAAATAAATAAAAATGCTTCTTTCACCTCTCTTTGCTTGCCTGTCTACTCACCTTGCCTTTAAAAAATATATAATTTTTAAAAAAGGATGGCTGTCATGCTCCGCCCCACGACACTGGCCCTTTTCTTTCCCCCCACAGGCTTCAAACGCTGTAGGCCCTTAGCTCTGCCAGGCTCTCTGTCCGGGACACTCTCTGTCCGGGACACTTCCCTTTCTTTCCACATGTTAGCCCTACATTATTCTTTGGGCCCAGCTCGTGTCCCCTTCCAGGGAGCCATCCCCTCCCAAGCCTGGCAGCTTCACCATGAGATGCGCTGGTCAGTGTTAGGGTGCCGGCTGCCCATGTGAGCGGAGCCCAGTCCACTGATTTCTCACTCACTGAGGCCCACACAGACAGACGGCCTTCTGCCTGACCCTGCTGTGTCCAAGCCCCTCCTCGTGGCCATCACGTGGAAGGCCCTTTGTACCAGCCATCAGGTTGGGAGAGATGCTGGTGCACAGTCCCCTCCAGCAGCCAGGACTTTCGGCCACACCTGTCTACCTACCTACGGTGCAGCTAGGGGCATTGGGGGGGACATGGGTGAACTTGGTCCAGCAGAGAAAACCCAGGGCACCAAAGGCCTGATGTAGATGATGTAGAAGTGCATCTGAGGGGCGGCTGCAGGAAGGGAGGAGGTGGGAGGGCCATGCCCAGGACTGCCCTCGGAGACTGGGGGCACAAGCTGGCAGCTGTGGTTGGAGATGGCTCTGAGAATAGACTGTCAGGGAAAGGAGGAGCAGCCTGGCAGAAGATACACAACGGTGGCAGCCGTCAGGTGGCGAGCAGAGGTCGGTTTCCTACCAGACCCCGCATGGCCAGTGAGGCTAGAGCAAGGGGCCCCAGGGCTTGTGTCTGAGCAGGACGGAGTCACCGTGGAACACTCCAGGCTGTGGGTGGGGCTGGCTTGGGGCAGGAGCCCCAGAGGTTCAGTTTGGGGTGCCTGGGAGCTGGGGGCTGGGTAAAGGAACTCAGAGCTCAGGGACAGACGGACGCTTGTTGAGCAGAACCAAATCCAGGAAGTGACCGAGGGAGGGAGGACAGAGGGAGAGCTTGAGATCCCAGGGGAGATGCTTCTGCGTGGCCACCTTAGCAATGTGGAGTCGGGCATCAGCCAGTGCCCCTGGGATCCTGTTCAGAGAGTTCTAGAATACCTGGGCAAGTTCAGGTGGTGCGGGTGAGCAAGGGCCCTAGTTTGCTACGATGGAGAGGCCGAGCACGCCCTGGTGGCCTAGAGGTTTCATCCACTGGATGCGGTCCACACACATCCCAAGGATCCAGGCTCGTGCCTGGGACCAGGGGGAAAACCTAGATGCACAATTAAAATAAGATGAAGGGCTTCTTCCCCCTTTCTTTTTCTGCTTGCTTGTCTGCTTGCCTTCAGCCTTGCCTGCACCTTTTCTTAAAAAAAGACAAAACCTGGGAGGCTGGGAGGTGATGGGTTGGGGGTGAGGAAAGGGCTGATGCTCCCTGAGGGGCTCCACAGAGACTTCCACGTTTTGAGGGCAGGGTCTTAGCAGGCTGACTGCCTCTGGTTTGGCGTGGGGGAAGCCGCCCGGGTCATGGTCCTGGACTCCAGTGAGGGTGGGCAGCTAGAAGAGCTCTTGCGTGGTGGGCCCAGGTCAGGCAATCAGAGTTGGGATTTACAGGGGCTTGAGGTTTGGTCAAGGGAGGGCATGGATGTGAGAGATGGGGCTGTGGAAGAGAGGTGAGGAGGGGCAGTCCCCAAGAAGGGCCTTGTCCCAGCCCCTCAGATGGCAGAGACAAATGGGCACTGAGCAGACCCAGGTCCCTTGGGTCCCAGCCGTGACCTTTTACCTGGCCCTGCGCCCCTGGGTGGGAGGGCTTTGCTGAAGGTCACCTCCAGTGGGGTGGGTGGCGAGAGAGCCTGGCTCTTTCTTTCCCACATATTCTTATGCTGACGATCTGAACAGTGGTGTAGGCTGTGTACCGTACAACTCCAGGGCCACCAATCTTCTAAGTGAATGTCACTTCCAGGGCCATGCAGGATGCTGGCTTGTAGCTTTCCTGACTCTCGCCTTCAGCTGTACCCGCTGACCGCTCCCCCACCCGCCACGGCTCCTGTAAGCTGCCTTATCAAACAGGATGGGGCAATTTGCAAATATGACCAAGTGCAGATGATGATAGAAAGGCTGTGAAGGGTGTTCACGGTGGACATTGCTGGGAGCAGGTGTTGTGGGTGGAGAGAAATTTCATTTTATTTTTTAAAAGTTTGCATTTATTTTAAAGGAAGGGTGCAGGCAGGGAAGACGAGTAGACAGGTGGGAAGAGAGAGGAGGAAGAAGCACTTTATTTTTATTTAGTTGTTCACACTGGTTGCCTACCCGCCCCCACTACACCCCCGGCTCAGGACTCGACTCAAACACAAGTGCATGTGGCCTGTGCTCCTTTGGAGGCCACTGATCC
This sequence comes from Solenodon paradoxus, assembly GCA_004363575.1. Taxonomy (NCBI): domain Eukaryota; kingdom Metazoa; phylum Chordata; class Mammalia; order Eulipotyphla; family Solenodontidae; genus Solenodon; species Solenodon paradoxus. Next base: position 68,678 of record RJWH01004488.1, on the reverse strand, counting down.
AACCACTGCTCCACCAGGGTGCGCTGCGAGCCTCATTCCTGGGACAGCTCTTACAGCCCCTGCAACACCTCCACTGAGTAGTCTCAGGTTGGGTCAGCAAAGTACCCCAAAGGCTCCAGGTGTCCACCGCTTCCAGAGCCCAAGTGTGAGCACATGACGTCAACTTACTTAGCGCCTGCTGTGTACTGGTGACCTTGCAGGAGGGTCCCTGTCACCATTCTGCTGATGAGGGAACTAAGGCCAGGAGAGGAAAGTCGGTGGGTTCCTGATGGGCCTTCTGGATCTTCTGACCCCTGGCCCTCTGAAAGCAGGGTCACCATGGTTATTGTGACCCCAGACAGCACCACTGTTACAGGAAGTGGTGGTGCTGGGTGTCAAGTGCCTTTCTGGGAAGAAGGCAAAATGGGAGTGAGGAAAGAACAGGGTGCCCACGTGTCTGAGACACCACTGGCCTGGCCACCACTGATCGGTGTGTAGGCCATTGCTGGATGCGGGGTGAATGCAGCTGCAGCCGCAAAGCATCCCTGGGGAGAGCTGAGGCTAGATGTGGACCTGGGCCCCGACCAGTGACCATGGTGGCTCCTGAGTGACTTGGGAGTGGCTCTGGACTGAACAAGGACTGAAAAGCAGGGGCCAGCAGGGCAGAGTCTAAGGCTGGAACGTGTGGAAGGGGTGGGTGAGACCAGGGAGTGGTGGTGATAAGAGCAGAGACTGGTTATTCCTAGGTAGCCCAGTAGGGACTGGCACTCTAGAAGGGTCCCTCCCCAGTCCTGTATGCCCCATTCCCTACCCTGGCCCAGCCCCAACAGCTTTTCGAGTCCTGCTGCCCCAGGTCAGGAAAATTTGGGGTGTGCTTGGTTCTGGGAGCAGCCCTAGTCAATAGCCTTTGTCCTCCTGCTGGGAAGCCCCAGGGCAGCAGCCATGGCCTGTGGCCGCCCCAGTCACAAGGCTCCCTGCAAAGCACCTGCTTGCACACCTCCTGTGATGGGACGCTCACCACCTCTGCAGGGGTCTCACTTTGGCGTCCTGCTGTGGTGTCCACCTGTCGGGGCGCGGCTTCAGGGGACAGCAGGAATGCTGCCAACAGGAAGGCCCAGCTTCTGCTCCTTTAAGTGGGCACAGAGGTCACATTGTGCTGGGGCTGCCCCGGGAAAACACCTTCCTTCCTTCCTGCAAACTTTTGTCTGGGCAAGCCTGGGGCCTGGAGGCCGGCAGGCGGGGTCAGCTCGTTTTTCTGTGTCAATGTTTCTGGCTTTGTCCATTGTGGTCAGAGAGGGCTCCACAAGAATGTAAAAGGAGCTGGCTCCCCAGAGGTACTCCTCAATGACCACATAATAAGTGGAAAATTGGAAACTTCACTGCAACTTTAGGGTCTGTGCGCTGGGAGCAGCCTGAAAGGACAGCCCCTGAGAGAAAGACTTGGGGTGGGCATTCCCCCGCCCCTAGCTGGACTCTGATTCCAGAGAAAGGGGAGGGGCGGCTGCTGCCCTGGCCTGTATACAGGTGGGAAAGTCCTTAGAAAACCCAGAAACGCGCTGTAGCACGCCTGCTGTTGGAAGCCTGGGGGCCAGGGAGGCCAGGGCTGTCCTGGCCACAGCTGGCCAGGTCCAGCTCATCCTTTCTTGGCCACGTGATCTGGGGCATGCCTCAGTTTCCCCGTCTATAGAGTGGCCTATTCACCCTTTCTCCACGAAGGTAGTGGGGGGCGCTGAAAAGAAAGACAATCCTAAGACTTCCCGGCATGGAAGGGGTCAGGACCCCAAGTTAGGCACCACTCCCTCCTCTGGGAGAGGGTCTGGAGGAAGGGCGGCCAACCCGACGCGGCGGGGGTTGGTGGGAGAGGCCAGGTCGTAGGCGGAGCCTGTTTGGTCGCAGGCTCGCCGGCAGCAATGACCGTCTGGAGGCGGGGACGGTCGGGGGCGGTGACTGGTGGGTGTGTGGCCAGGAGGGGTCGGGGCCATGCAGGGGCCCTGGCCTATAGGGGCCCGGCTGGTCCCGAGGCGGAGCCTGTGGCGGGCGGGCCCTCCTGGGGGCGGGGCTGGCGGGCGGACTCCAGCCCCACTCGCGCTGCTGCAGCGGCTGCGGCTCGTCGTCCTCCCGGGCAGGGCCCGCGGGATCCCGGGTCCGAGCCAGCACCTTCCGCGCGGGCTGAGCCGCGGTCTCCGGGCCGCGTTCCTGGGACTGCCGGCGCCCCTCCCGCCCGGACCTGCGGGGCCGGCTCCGCTGGCCGCATGGCCGCCATCAAAGCGCTGCAGCAGTGGTGCCGGCAGCAGTGCGAGGGCTACCGCGATGTGAGCATCACTAACATGACCACGTCGTTCCGCGACGGCCTGGCCTTCTGCGCCATCCTGCATCGCCACCGGCCCGACCTCATGTAAGTGCCCCGCCGCCAGGGGAAACTGAGGCCCAGTTCTCTGGGGTAGGGGCACAGCCAGAGCTTCAAGAGGCGTGGCCCCTATGTGGACAATCTGGGGGCCCCTGAGACCACCCTGGGGGGCCTCGGTTTGTCCAAGTGAAGCTAGGCCAGAGGCAGGACATCCGTCTGCCTCCTCTGGCTTAGTCAGTCTGTGACTCAGGCCAGTGCCCTCCCACTTTCGTCTCCATGGGAGGGAGCCAGCAGAGCTGCCCTTCTACATTCTCAGATGCTTACTGTCCGGGGACCCTCTCCCACATCAGGGGCTTCAGGTGTGGTCCTGTCCCTCCCCCTAGCCCGCCCAGCCATCTTTAGTTATGCAGTTCAGGGTCATTGTGGGGGAAGGTCAACACAGCAGAAGCATCTCACCCTCAGGTCTACCTCCCTGGGGCACAGGGGACAGGGGACAAAATGGGGATTCCCTGTGAGGTGGGCAAGGGAGGGGGCAATGTTATCTTCCTCCCTGAAAGGTCCTGGACTCACCATGTCGGCTAGCCATACCTAGTTCTGGATCTTGTCTCAGCCTCGGGCTTGCTCTGTCTAATGCAAACACCAGGCAGAGCCAGGCAGACACTTGGGCTTCCTCCCCTGCACCCAGATGTCCCCTGTGCCTTTAAGGACTATCCCCTTTAGCCCTGTTGTCATTTCAGGGAAGCCACTCTTGAGAAAGAGGCCTGCAGTATTTCCTCCTCCCACCTGAGGCTGTGAAATGCAGCTGTGGAGCCTTCTGGGGAGGTTCCGCGTGGCGCTTTGACAGCAGGGTCTGTCCCCGCTGAGGGATGTGCCCAGAGCGCTCAGGGACAGAGACTTCAGGTCGATTTGCTTCCACGTTGACCAAGAGCAGAGCATGTCAGGTGACGCTGGGCTGGGGCTGGAGGGGCTGGGAGTGGTGCTGGCAGGCTGTGCGTAGGTCCCTGTAAGGCTGGCCATGACAGAGCCTGGCCCATATGAGAAGTCCGAGTGGAGGAGGGAAAGGTAGCATTGCCACCTGCCGCCCAGCACCCTGAGACACAGCCCTGGGGTAGGTGACTTGGAGCTTCCGTCTTCTCTGCCTGTTATGTTCCCAGGTGTGCCTGTGTCTGCATGCAGGCACCTGCCCCAGCTGGCACCACCTGTGGGTGAGCACAGTTTGCTGGCACAAGCAGGCATCACATGCAGCCGGTCACTAACCGTTACCGAGTGCCTGCTGCGTGCGCAGCACTGCATGCTGTCAGGACGGCCTTGGCCCCCACCTCAGGGAGTGACACTTTAGTCCTAGAGACAGTGAACAGATCCATGAATAAAAAAGCTCAGGGAGCAGGGAGGGCCAGGACCGGGCAAGGAAAGGCTGGAGCCTGCAGCTGCATGGGGGCATCGAGCTTTCTTACTGCCGGCTTGGTTATTGCCCTCTTCCCCATGAACTTTCAGCTCCAGAAGGGAGTGTCTGTCTCCCAGGGCTGGGAGCTGACCTGGCCCAGGAGAGGCCGCGGAGCTCTCTGTGGGTACACCGAGTCCTACAGATAGGGTATGCCTGTGGGGCTCAGTGGGTAGGGTAGGAGTTATGGTCATCACTGCCAGGGAGGCTCTCCAGTGTCAGCGTGCAATAGAGAGCTGGCGGCAACCAGGTGACCATGGAATAGAGACGAGTGATATAAGCCACAGAACAGCTGTAGCCACCAGAAGCTAAAGGGACGAGGTTAGAATCTCCAGGGGAAGCAGGCATGCTGACACCTTCCCGTCGGACTTCCTGTGTCTGCTGTCTGAAGTCCTGGGGAGCCCCTCATCATGGGCGTTCATGACATGGACGTGGACGGCTGGATCAGGGCCTGATAGGAGGTGGGCTAGGTGACTGCTCTGAAGATATTGGCAGATCGAATATGACAAGTGTGACCGTGGTGCACGTCAGCATGAGTGTGGCACACACATGTCCACCTGCCCGCACCCCACCCCTTGGTTGTGCCTGTGCCTCAGTACCCTCTGCCCCTTCTGCTTCTGCAGCGCCCCTGGACAAGAGGTGGCAGGGAGGGGACCTCACCAAGAAGCCCAGAGTTGCCGGCTCCCCCAGGGGTGCAGGAAGGGAAGGGAGCACATGACCCCATGTTCTCCAGCTCTGAAGACCCTTCTGGCAGCAGGAAGGCTGACATCCTGTCTCTGTGTCTCCTTGCTCTGCACCAGGAAAGCCTCCCCTTTGTCCCCTCAGACCTTCCGGCCCAGTGGAGCGGTTCTCCTTGACCCGTCTTCCAGAGAGCCAGGAGGGGGTCAGCTGGGCACAGAGCCATTCAGGTAGGGACCAGAGACTCCAACCTCTAAACCTACCTCTGCCGCCAGATCTGGAGTCCTGTGTGTTGGTGCCCAGGAGGCACATGTCACCACCTCTTGGACTGTGCACAAGTCTCCCAAGGTGACAGCCTGCACTCTGATGTGCCTGCCCTGCTGCCCTTGGCTCAGGCTCTGCCTGTTGATCAAGGGCACCTGCCCCATCTGCATCCCCAGTGCCTTGCAAGCTGTGAGCACAGGCTGCTCCCTTCCATCCAGTGGGAGCAGACCCTCAGTCGTGGGACCTCCCTTCCTGCCCCTCCCCTGCTTCCAGGGAAAGGGCCTGGGGGCCTCCCACAGCAACAGGTGGGGGCTTCCTTCCCCAGAGGGTTAAGAAAGGGGGCTCCCTTGAGGTAGGAGTCTGGGAGGGCCATGGTGGGGTGACCTGGTCCTCTTGCAGTTCCCCCAGCTCTGAAGCCTCATGTCAGGGCTGGGCCAGACGCAGGGTGGCTCCCTGATGCTCCCCGGGACTAGCCCATGGTTGGGGGGCAGGACACACTCACACCTAGGCCCCTGCCCAGAGGCTCGGAGGCACCTCTGCCTCCTCCTAGGCCAGAACAGAGGGTGGACGTCCTGGCAACCAGCTGACCTCCCCTCTCTTGCTAGCCTTGAGGTCAGCAGGAAGCTGCCTGGGGACAGAAGCCTTCTGTTGCTGCCTGAGGGCCCGCTGCCCAGGCCCTCCCCTCACCACCCCCTCTACTCACCACCCCCTACCCGCCTTCCGGCCACTTCAGGATGGGTGCCGGAGAGGCTGTCAGCTCCCAGTTGGAGAGCGGCCCAGGGCCCAGTGCCCTCCTCACGCCACTGCATAAGTCCAGGCCTGACCCACGCTGCTGGGGAGAGGCTCAGTGCTGGGGAAGGCCTGCAGCTGGGTGGGGTGGGAGGCAGCCTCCTTGGCTCACCAGGTGAGCAGCCTGCGCTCAACTGCTCTAGCTGCCCAGGTCTTCCTCTGGACCGCTTCCCCCCGCCCCCCCAGACTGCGTGGGGCCTCTCCTGTCTGTTGTCTCTCTCTCTCCATCTGTCTCTGTCTCAGCCTGTCTGTGTGTCTGTCTCCCCCAACCCCTTCCCCTTCCAGATGTGCTGGATTAACTCCAGATGTGCAAGAGCTGCCTGGACAAAAGGCTGGGCTCCCTCCACCCCAAGCTGCATTTTGTTCCAGGAAATGAGATGCATGAGGTCAGCCCGCCTGGAATTTGGAAGGGGGCACAGGTCCCAACTTCCCCAGTGCTGGGGGCAGGAGGTTCTGGCTGAGCATTCTGAGTAGCAGGCTGGTGGGGGCAGGCGGGGTGGCGGCCCAGCACCACCCAGAGCTGGGCAGGCACTGGAACTCAGAGACGTTGAGTCGGAGGGATGACGGAGCCTGCTCACTGGCCCACATTTGTAGCTGCCAGCCGCGGGTACCTGGGAGCCCTACAAGAACAGAGCTGACTTTTTGTCTTTAAAGGAAAGGCACAAGCAGGTATGAAGGTGAGTAGGCAGGCGGGTAGGAAGAGAGTTCCGAGAAAGAAGCATCTGTTTATTTTATTTGATTGTTCATCTTGGTTGTTCTTGCCACCCCCAGGATGCAAACCCAGGTCCTTGAGAGATACATGAACTGCACTCCGCTGCAGGTGGCAAACCTAACCGCTACTCCACCAGGGTGCACTAAAGGCTGATTTTTAATTATGGGATTCCACTAAGTGTCCTGCCTGGAGGGTGCTCTGCCCCCACCCACCTGGGGAGCAGGTATGAGCTGCAACCCAACTGGGTGAGGCTGATGTATTTGCTCCAGCAAGGACTGAGCAAGCCGATCGCCTGCCCCTGAGACCCCCAGAGCCCCTATCAGGACAGCCAGGCCTGTCCCACAAAAGCACTGCAAACGATGTCACTCAGCCAGCCTAAACTGTGGCGTTGGAGTTCCGGCTTGGGTGTGGGCAGCTTGGTTTCCTCCAAGGCCCTCAGGGAGGATGACTCCAGCCCCCTCCACTGGGTGGTGGATGGCCCTCCCACTGGGCCCACCCCAGCACCCTTTTCCCTTTATAGACACGGCCATATTGGTGAGGGCCCATCTAGTGAGTCGTTTGAACTTGATTCCCTCTGTAGAGACCGTTTCCAAATACGGTCATATTCAGAGATCCTGGGGTGTCTGACTCTAACAGATAATTTTTGGATATCTCAATTCAACCCATAACACAAGGGCATCCCCCTGCTGCAGGAAGCAGGTCATGTTGGATGGAGAGAGACAACTGGGGTCTGAGGGATTTGCAAGGCACTTGGGGCTGTGGGCCCTTGGGGACTAAGGCGATGCCACCGAGACATGAGCTCATGTCTTGGCCAGCCGCAGGGAGACACATGGACAAGTGTCCTTCTGAAGACCCAAGGCCTCAGGAGAGGGCCCCGGCGGGTATTAGGCAGAGATGAAAAAGGGCACAGGGGATGCGGGAGCACTGACCCAGAGGCCTGGAGGCAGTTTCTTGGTCCCAGAAGGGTGTGTGGTGAGGCCAGCCAGGGCAAGCCCCCAAGGAAGCAACTTGGATGTGGTCCTGAGGGACAGTGTCCTTGAACTTGGGGAAACTCATTTCTGCCACCTGGGGGGTTCTGCTCTGTGAGGTTTCCTTGACCCACCTGGGGCTGGGGCTCTTGGGTAGAAGAGGGAGGCCTGTGGAGTAACAGGGTCCCACCAGGATGTGAGGCAGCTGCAGGGCAAGATGCCTTTTTTGTTTGGAGACAAAACAATGTGTCCTGCCCCTGTCCTCGGGGCAACTTGCTGAGGACATTGCTGTCTTGGTCAGTGACCCCGGGCAGGTCTGGAGAAGACATTGAGTGTTTAAGGGGGGGGTGGGCCTCCGGGTGCCTGGGGACATGCCTGCAGGGATGCAGAATGTGGGGACTGGAGTGTGTGGGCCGCTGCTGGAAAAGACCTCGCCTGGCAGGAGGGCTCCCCTCGCGCTCATCTGTCCACCTGGAGACAGGGCTGCCGCCTGTCCTGTGCGCTCATGGTGGTCGCTGCATCTGGAATGCGTTCCCTGGGAGGTGGTCTAAGCGGAAACGATGGGGGCTTCCTAAGGGGCGGGGTGCGGGTGATGAACAGCAGGGCTGGAGGCCCATGGGGCCTCCCGAGGAAGGAGGTGGGCACGCCTCAGCCCTGGCCTCCCGCTGCCTCTTCTCATCTGTGTGGTAGGCTTCCGAGCTGTTATGGGGTCCATCCAGCTCCCTGCAGCCGGGCCTCAAGTGCACCAGCGAGGCTGCGGCCGCCCTCTCAGGTGGGAAGCTGAGGCCCAGAGAAGAGAGCACTGACCAGGGGGGCCGGAGTCATGGGGACTGCTCTCTAAGATGTTCCCGAACACTCTAGTTCCCACAGAGCGGTAGCCTGTGCTCACAGCCCCACAGACAGCAGCACCGACGGCCGCACAGAGCTGCCTCTGGGGCGTCTGGGGCGTATCTGTGTGGAGCCGAGCAGGACCAGCAGGGTGCTGGTGGGCCCCGCACCAGACGCCTGCACCTTGTGGTCAAGTGTGGAGGGCAGGGCTCAAATATTCTCAGCCCCTTAGGAGGAGGCAGGAACCCTGGGAGCACCTGATGCCACCCCCAAAAGCCCAAACTTTAGTAGCCCGAGCAGTAGACCACGGCCCTCTGCTTCCCTACTGCGTGACCTCAGTCTCATAGGCCTCTGGGCGCTGCAGGGTAAAGGCTGGGCCTAAGGCCATGGATGCTCTGGTGACTGGAGATGGTGGCTGCCTCCAGCATCCCTGTGCCCAGAAGGGCCAAGACCCACGTCTGCTACCGCTTGCCCACCTGTGTTCGCTGTGTGACTTCAGCCACAGTCCCCGCCCCTGTCCCCAGGAGCCCATTTGGTCAAGATGGCCTCTGAGATGCCTCACCCCTTCCTCTTGGATTCTGAGGTGCTCGAATGTGTGTATCTTTATCTTCCAGAAACTTCAGTGCTCTCCAAAAGGAAAACATTTATGAGAATAACCAGCTGGTGAGTCTCCCTCTTCCTGCCTTCCCACCAGCCGGCTGACCTTCCCACCTCCTGGGGCAGGGGCTGGGGCTGCCCTCCCCTTTCTAGCCTGGGTTGGGTGGGAGAGCGTCCTGGACCCTCTTTCCTGCCCAAGCATCGTGGGCCCAGGGGTGGCTCCAGGAGGGCAGAGTCCCTGGGGGTGCCAGCCACCGGGCAGGCTCCAGGACATGCTTCTCTGGTCCTGCTTGTTTGCCTGCGGCCAGACCCTCTGGGGCCAGCAGCCTGTCTTGCTGTAGGAGACAGGCCCCCTCAATGAGGGATGCAGATGCCTTCTGAGAAAAGTGCCCCAGGTGTTTCCTTTACCTGCAAACATCACAGAGCTGATCACACACCTGGGCTGGTACTTTCACGCTCCAGCGTCGTCATTAGGGGATGCGCAGAAAGACCCATGTGCCTGCTGGGGGCCAGCGGAGCGAGGTGGGGCTCACTGTTGCCAAACCTGAGTGAACGGCTTGAATTTCACTTAAGATGAAACACAGCCGGTTCCTAAAGCTCATTAGCCATGTGGACAGCAGGGAAGGGGGCCTGTCACTGTCACAGAAAGTGCTGGTGTGGCATCCATGGGCACAGGGCCCGCACAGAGGCCGGGGTGTGTGTGCAGGGCTGTGGGGCCTGGGGTGTGTACGGGGCGAGGGAGCAGGCCTCGCAGGGAGGGAGTGCAGCTGTGGGAGGCGACTCCACACCCCTGGTGGTGGGGAGGGCGGGAGGCTCTGTACTTGAGGCTGGAGCCAGAGCCCGGCTTCTGAAGAGAAGTCAGGGGCGCCAGGCAGGGCGCCAGGCATCTGAGTGGCTGGGTGGCTGGGGAAGGGGGCGGGGGGGTGACCCGTGGGCCATAGGCCATGGAGCTGGGACGAGGCTGAATGGAGGTTTGGGGGCTGCCAGAGAGGGAGTTTAAGGGCAGGACACTGACAGGGCTGGCACAGGCAGGGCTGGGTGAGGAAGGGCACCTCAACAAATGCAGTCAGGGCAGCAGAGGGAGCGTGGAGGGCTGAGAGGAGAGACATGGGACACATGCTCAGGTGGGAGACCCCTCCCCGTCCCAATGCTTCCTGTCTTCACCCCCCGCACCCCTATTGGCTCCCAGGTCATGGTGGCCTTGTGTCCCTGTTGGCCTGGGGAGGTCCTATCCCTTGGAAAAAGCTGCCCCCACATCTGACCATTGAAGGTTGGTGTTGCCCAGGGCTGTCTGGGTTCAGGGGTGCCCAAGGGAGCATCCCCTATGGGACAGAGGCACAGCCCACCTGCTGTTTATTAGAGTCCACTGACCTGGATCCCCGAGCCCCTTCAGTCCTGCCCGGTCAGATGTGATCCCATTGGACCGACTGGTAAACTGAGGCCCAGGGAGGTCCCATGGACCAGCAGCGCTCCAGAACCTCTCCTGGCATGAGGGGGGCCTCCCAGCTGCCCGCTGCTGATCACCATCCTCTTCAGGCCTTCCGCGTGGCAGAGGAGCAGCTGGGCATCCCGGCCCTGCTGGACGCCGAGGACATGGTAGCCTTGAAAGTGCCCGACCGGCTGAGCATCCTCACCTACGTGTCACAGTACTACAACTATTTCCACGGACGCTCCCCCAGTGAGTCAGTACAGGAGCCTGGGACTACCAGATGGCAGTTCTGCGGCCACATCCCGTCTCCCCACATCCCCACATGGGACCCCTGCACAGGGTCCCTCCCCTGTCACCTCTTCCCTCTGCACATGGTCCCCTTCCTCTGCCCACGCCCCCCTCTGCACAGTCTCCCCTTCCGCGTGCACTCTCCCCTGTGCACACAGCCCCTCTTCCTGTACCTGCTCTTCCCTCCATGCCAGGGGCTGGGGGTGCAGGTTGAGGGGGCACGTGTGTGACATGGGAAGGGGAGGGGGTCCTTCTGGTGCCGAGGTGTGGACCTCCCAGCACTGCAGCTGCTCTGAGGGACTAGGGACCCTGGCCGTCTTGCAAGCCAAGCAAGGGTCTCAGGCCCCTGCCTTCCCATCCGCCCATCTTGAGTCCCCTCACTCCTCCTTTCCCGTCCAGGCCTCATCAGGGTCTGTACCCCAGCTCCTGCCTCAGGTGCTTGCAGACCTCATGGGCTCCCAGGCTGGCTGCTGATACCCCAGCGGACAGGGTGGCAGAGGGGTCAGCTGGGACTCTTGAGGCCCTCTGCCCTGCTGCTCCTTCCCTCCCCCCACATTCCTCACCCGCCTGAGAAGTCCCGGAATTACTGTGGACACAGGGCCAGCGCCTACGCAGTCCCCTTTCTCTGACCCCAGATCTGGGGGGAACTTCTGCTGGAATGTGCCACTCCCCCCAGACATCCTGATTGCTCCCAGGCTCCAGGCTCCTGAGCGGGCAGGACCCCAGGGCCCCTGTGCAGCCTGGGCTGACCCCTGATGTGTGTCTCTGGCCAGTTGGGGGCATGGCCGGTGTGAAGAGGCCCTCATCCGACTCTGAGGAGGAGCCATTCGGGAAGAAGGCCCCAGTCCAGCCGGCCAAGCCTTCGCCCTCCCCAGCCCGAGGGCAGCCGCTGTCTCCCATCAGAACAAACTCCCTTGTTCAGCAGAAGGAGCGGGGTACAGACGACCGCCCCCTGAAGGCTGTAAGCACCCAGCCCTTCCCTCCCTCTGGTTCTTGGGTTTTCTACCATCCTTCACTGAGTGGGCCTCACAGGACTCAGTGTGACCCTAAACCACAGGCCTTGAGTTCTTCACCATCCATCGAGACTGGCTCCCTGAATCCCTTCCATCCTGTGTGGCTGGGATATGATCCCCAGTATCAGACAGGTGAATTGTGGCCCAGACAGGTCCTATAGACCAACAGAGTTCAAGCCTTGAACCCAGACCTGTGTTTCTTGCCTCTGGTCCCTCCCTCCTGAGCAGGCCATGAAAAATCCCTGGGGGTACTTCTACTCCTAGGCCAGGCTAAGAGCAAGTCCACGTGTCCCCACTTTTCTTTCTGAGGGGCACCCCCCTGCAGTCGCTGGCTGACACATGCTCCAAAAGTTGGAGACAAAGTGCTGGGAATGCAATTGGCTTTCCCGCCTTGGAGTGGGAGCAGGGGTGCTGGTCTGGCCCCGGTCAGGCCGCTGCTGCCTTCCCCGGACTCCAGGGTCAAGGTCTCCAGCAATCTGGAATGACCATGGTACTCCGCTCCTCCTGGGGCTCAGCCCTGTCAAGTCAGAAGATGGGGCTGGGGAGGACAGAGCTCAACACTCAGCCGGCACTATCCCCAGGGCCGGACCTCAGCCAGCAGCACTTGTGGGGTCTGCGGGGAGCATGTGCATCTGGTACAGCGACACCTGGCGGACGGGCGGCTCTACCACCGCAGCTGCTTCAGGTACGCCCTCCGCCCAGTCCCTCCTGCACCCTCCCAGCCTTAGCCCTTCCTGGGGATCTGCATCTGTGACCCCTGCCCACCCCCACTGTCCTGGGCAGCACAGGGCTCTGTCTTGTCCCCCCCACACACAGCTAGCACTAGGGTTTGGTAGAGCTGGCTTGGGCTGGGAGGTCTGGGGAGGCTCTCTGGCTGTGGGGCAGGGGCCGGAGCGCAGCTGAGCCCCGCTTTCTCCGCAGGTGCAAGCAGTGCTCCAACACGCTACGCTCGGGGGCCTACCGGGCGACGGGGGAGCCAGGCGTCTTTGTCTGCACCAGCCACCACCCCAAAGCCACCCCTACGAGCCCTGTGTTGCCAGGCCTGGCCCCCCGACAGCCAGTGACCACCCCCACAAACTGCAATGCCCCTGGCACCCCATGGAAGGTCCTGGAGGCGAATGGGCCCAGAGATAAAGGGCGTGCCACCAGGGAGTCTCCTGTGGGCCTCTCCACTGCCAGGGGCTCCCTTCCAGTGGGGGCTGACCCTCCGGCCTCCACCCTCCGCATCCAAGGGGGTGGGTCCCCCAGGCCCAGCCTCTTCGCAGACTCTGTGGGAGGCAAAGCCAGCACGCCTGTAACCAACAGCTCCCCAACAGGGTGGTCATCACCAGCACAGGACCCAGTTAGCCCTCATCCTGCTATGACCCCTGGCACCCTGGGCCCTTGCCCAGCGCTGCCACAAGGCCGGGCGGCCCCCCGAGCAGCAGCCCCCCAGACCACGCCCAGTTGGAGCTCGGTGTCTCCAGGCCCAGCAGACACCCCGGCCTGGACCCCATCGGCCTCCAGGACACAGCAGGCCCGGGAGAGATTCCTCCAGACGCAGGGAGTTATCCCAAGCACTGTGGCAGCCGGCAGGGCCCCCACTCGCCTAGATACACCTTCTGGGGACCACAGCAGGGAGCAGGCGCTGAGCTTCCTCCAGAAGGCCCTTCCTCGGTTCGGGGGAGCCGACAGGTGGGTAGGGAACAGGGACTGGGGGTACGGGCCCTGCCGACCACCAGGGTCCCTGGACATGGGGCGTGGTGTCAGGGGTGACTAGGGAGGGCTTCCAGGTCTTGCCCTGCTGGCTGTGTCACAATGGGTTGCACTCCCCCAACCTCATTTCCTCATCTGGGAGTGGGGAGACTGCCAGGTGGTGGGGGAGAGGGGTGCAGGACTCTCAGGAGAGGTGGTCACTATGCAGCAGGTGGGGCCTGTTCAAGACCACCTTACAGGTGGGCATGACTCTGAGTGTGGTGCTGTCCTGCCGTGCCCTGTGCCCCAGCCCTGACCAGATGCTGTCACTGACGAGGGTCACAGTGTCCTGGGGCTGGCAGGACAGTGCGCTGCAGACGGGGCTGAGACAGCAGATGCTCCATCCCCTGAGCTCTGGGGCCAGAGTCTGGGGTGAGGCGGAGGCTGCACCCCTCTGCAGGTGCTGGGGGGCCCTTCCTGCCTCTCGGACTTAAGTGGCCCTGTATTCCTTGATCACACCATGCGCCCTGCCTCGAGCTCATGTGGCTCCCCGTCTCCTGCTTCTCTGTCTCTCGTAAGGACGCCTGTCGTTGCTCTTAGGGCCACCCCAGTCCAGGACGACCTCATCTTAACTTGAGTGCACCTGCCAGGAGCTCGCTCCAGATAAGGTCACACTCTGAGCTTCTGGGGGGACATGAACTTGGGGGCCCTCTCAGCCCTCTGCAGTTACTAGCGAGGAAAGGGCGCGATGGGGTGTCTGCTGCCCCTCTTCCTGGGGCAGCCCTGCTCAGCCACCAGGCCCCTCGGGCTCAGCCTGTGGTACCTGGGGCTCCAGGGTGAGGACCTGGGCCAGCAAGCCCTAGCGCTGGTGTCCCGGGGGCTTTCTGGGGAGGTGCTGGGATGCACATCTGGCAGAGACTGGGTGCAGCTCCTCCTGGGAACCCAGCTTGGTTGCCTAGTCCCCAGTACTTCTGGGCAGGGGACTGGAGGAAGGAGGGTCTGGGAGAGTGACCTCTGCACACACGCCATGCATGCAGTGTTTTGGGGGTGTTTTCATTTCAGCAGACCTTGGAATTAAATAGGCACTAACATGTGGCAGTGCCAGGAGTGGGGCTGTGTCCTGGAGCCTGTCCCTTGGAGAGGCTGCCTACCCTCCCTCAGTTGGATGGGCCCTGGGGACTGGCTGCCTGGGAGGCCGAAGGGCTTCTGGTGGAGGGGACTGCTGGATCCGCCCATGCCTGACGCCTGACTTGTCATCCTCAGGTCCCCTCCAACCCCCTCCCCAACTCTGAATTCCCATCCCAGACCTGAAGCGCCACAGACAAGTCCGTCAGCCAAGTTGCTGCAGCTAGCATCTCCACAGGCCCCAGCCACCCCTGCGGGGACTGAGCCCCGGAGCGCAGCCACCGCTACGCCACCCCAGACAGGCAGGACAAGCTCAGCTGCACCCCCGGGGGTCAGCCATGCATGTGCTGGCTCCAGGCTGAAACCAGAGGCCCCGTTGGCAAAGGGTCAGAACCTGAATGAGAGGCGAGGGAAAGGACAGCAGATCCCATGTGCATGGCCCCCAGGTATGGCCCTGTGTGCTTCTCCCCTGTGGCTCCTCACTCTGCCTGGCCGTGTTTCTCGGTGGCAGTTGTCTTCAGGGTGACAGCTCCCCTGCCTCACCCCTGTACGTCCTTGGATGCCCGCACCCAATGCCCATCCCTGGAGACGATGCCGTTTCCATCTGAGTTGCCTGCCTGGCCTCGCCTCCTCCCGTGGGGCTTGGCACCTGACAATGGCGCGCCTGTGTGCAAAGGTCCCGAGCCCCCCAGGGCCACACTGCCTGTCCTGGCCTTCTGCCTGGGGTTGGACACAGCTCTGGAGCTGACTCTTTTCTGGCACCCGGTGACTCAGTGTTGGGGAGCCACTGGCCAGGCCAGACTCGGACAAGGCACTGTCCATGGACCTTCCTGGCAGAGCCCCTATCCCACCGCTGCTCTGCTCTGACCCTGCAGACGGGCTCCGTGACCCAACATTCCCCACACACTTGTGGACAGCAGCATCCAGGATCCACCCACCTTCAGTGACAGAGGGAACGGGTGGTTCCCCCGCACCCGTAGCACAGGTGCTGGGCTGGTTGGCCAGGGCTTCTGAGAGGGACAATGACAGGAACATGGACGGGTGAGCCTCCCCACGGATGCCCTCTTCCCAGACCACCCATTTGACCTGTCTCCCTGCCCTCTGCAGGCCCGAGCACCAGCCCTCCAGAGGACCAGGTGGACGGGCCGGCAGGGTGGAGGGCCCGCCTGAAGCCCGTGGACAAGAGGCAGCTGCCTGAGAGGTGAGGGCAGACCTCGCCCGAGCGAGGGTCCATTTCCCTGCTGTACCTAGCAGGTTGGAGGTCGGGGCTGTGGGAAGGCTCGGCTCTGCAGACCCCGTGTCCTCATCATCTGAACCAGCGGGAGGCTGGGACGTGCCCACTCGGCTGGACCCGGCGCTCGGCTGGGACCTCCTCCTGCACGGGCCAGCAGGGAGGGGACTTCCTGGCCAGCTTGGGTCAAGTAGAGGACGGAGGCAGAGACGATGGCTGCAGCTTCCTGGGGGTGGGACACAGGCAGGAGGATCGGGCAGGTGTATGGGGCGGTGTCCGAACTCAGTGGTCCATTGGACCAGCTGTGAAGAACAATCCCCCCTCCCCATGTGCAGCGGGCAGGCTCTGCTCTTCCCTGCCAGTGTGCACCCACCTCGACACCTGAGGTGTGCGCACACACAGGGACGGGGCAGGGGGCCGGGGGAGTGTGCCCAGGTGAGCACACCTGCGTGCCAGGGGCCCCAGTCAGACCCCAGAGTGCTTTCCTTCATGTAGGTGGAGCTGTCCTCCCTGTGATGACCTCTTGCCTTCCAGGACTCTGGACCTGAGGGGGCCTCAGGTCCCAGGAGAGCTGAAAACGGACAGTGTACCCCAGAAGACCTCAGGGAGCCCCGAGGGGGGTGTCCACACCACCCCTATCCCTGAGCAGCCTGACAGCACGCCAGGCCCTTGGCCCAGCCCCTCAGGTAATGCCCTCTGCACTCCCCGGCCAGAACCCAGCCTCTACTGGCGGGTGGCTGTCCCCGGGGCTGGAGGCTGTGGGACCACACTCTAGGGACAGGGCAATAACCCTGCTCAGTTGGAACAGGCAGGTGTGTGTGCACATGGGTGTGTGAGCACATCTGCCCGGCACCCAGCCTGGCACATATCATTCCTGTGTCACCTTGAGTGAGTTAGCCACATGCTGGGCTCCTTCCTGTCTGGGGTCATGATTCTCTGACCCGCTGCCCTATGGACATGACCGGGGGAAGTAGGGGTTCAGAGCTATAAGGGCTGAGCCCCATGTTGGTCATGGAGGCCCGTGGCACCCTCTTGCCCCAGTTCAGGAAAGGCGGGCACTGGGCCTGCTGACTGACCGGGGCTCTGTTCATCCGTGGGGGCAGCTGCGTCCCCCTCCCCAGTCCCGACCCTCCGTAGGAAGCTGGCTTTCTCTCCCAGCCTAGACGTTTCTAGCGACTGGCTTGGGCCTGAGCCCTCAGGGCAGCAAGCTGGAACACAGAGTTGGGAGAAGCTCTGTCTCCAGGGTGTTGCAGGTCAGCTGAGTGGGCCTCTGAGGAGGAGTGCTGGGAGGGGATTTGAAGGATGAATAGGAGTTCCTCAGGCCTGGAGTGGAGGGAGGGCATTGGGAGAAGGAGCAGCTCAAGCACACCTGGCGGAGTCAGGGTCCACAAACGTGGGATGGGGCAGGGGCTGGGGAGCCGCCAGCTAGCCCTCCCTAATCACAAGGCAGGGACAGGACAGACCCCTGCTGCTGCCAGCTCCTGAGGCACAGAGACCTCAGTGATGGAGGAGGCAGGCCAGGTGGGCAAGGGACTGCACGGGCCTCGGTTTGGATGAGTAGACCTTGGGCACCAATGTGGGCATCTGCGAAGGCGGACTGGGTGGGCCCTACAGTTGGGGTCAGGCCCCCCTGGCCTCATGTTGGACACTGAGGCCGAGAACGCACCCTGCTCTCCCCAGGGAAGCCCTTGGGCGTGGCCAGTGTCCCCGCCTCGCAGGACAGAACAGTGACGTCCCCCAGCAGGGTGAGTGCTGATGGAGGGGGCAGGCCCCACCCTCTAGGCCCTTGGGCCCCTCGTGGGCCCCTCACTTGCCTTGTCCCCAGCCGCACCACGACCACCTGACCGAGGAGCAGATCCAGGAGGAGGTGCAGAACATTGCCAGGCAGCTGGACGCCCTGGAACACCAGGGCGTGGAGCTGGAGAAGCGTCTTCGGGCAGCCGAGGGAGGTGAGCCTGGTGCCCGGTGACCCCTGGGCAGTCAGCCTGACCCTGGCGACACCCTAGGCCCTGGGCCTGACCCAGGCCAATCCCTCTCTGCAGATGACTCGGAGGACACACTCATGGTGCACTGGTTCCAGCTCATCCATAAAAAGCAACTGCTACTGCGGCTGGAGTCAGAGCTCATGTACAAGTAGGTGTCCTGGGCCCTGGGGACTTCTGCCTGGAGCATGCAGCTTGTCAGCCGGGCCAGCAGGCCAGCCGGGGCCATCTGCCTTGTGCATCCCCTCGCAGGGCCCGGGACCAGCACCTGGAGGAGCAGCAGCTGGACCTTGAGGAGGAACTGCGGCGGCTGATGGAAAAACCAGGTGCTCCTCTGCTGCCAGGGCGGGCCCGTAACTGGGGCAGGGGTGGAGAAGAGGGGCCCCAGGAGGAGGGTGTTTGTCCTTCCCATGGCCCCTCAGGGCATCTTGTTGTGGATTCTTAGCCTCTCCACCTCCTGACCATGTGCACTGGCCAGGTCATCTGACATTTTGGTGCCTGAGTTTTATTCTCTGCAAAGTAGGTCAGTCAGTAGCTCCTGCCTCCTACAGTGACTGGAGAGTTAATGAGCCCAGGCTTCAGAAATGTGATATTCATGTGGTGGTGGACCTGGCTGGGCCCTAGGGTGGGGGTCTTGCCAGTCCTGCCCTCTGCTGTGCTTTGACTGGGACAGTGGCGCCCTGAGCCTCAGTTTCCACACCTGTTCAATGGGCAGATTTTGTGAGTGTGGGTGAGGTAACCCAGGAAGGAGAGCCACACTTGATCTCTGATGTGTTTGTTCATTCACTCATTCGTTCACTCACTCATTCATTCACTCATTCATTCACTCACTGTATCACTCATCACTCATTTATTCACCCACTCCGTCACTCATCACTCATTTATTCACTCCGTCACTCATTCATTCACTCACTCCGTCACTCATTCATTCACTCATTCCATCTCTCACTCATTTATTTGCTCAGTCATTCATTTATTCAGCATTTGCCAAGGCTTTGCCTCAGATGCCCCCAGAGCCCTACCCTCCTCCAGGGGAGCAGCCTGCTAATCTGGGGGACTGTTCTGAACGGAGTGGGGATGCAGGACTCCCACTGAAGGCAGGCTGTTTGCACAGAGAGTCTGAAGTCACCCCAGGACCTGCAGCGGGAGCAGGACCTGCTGAAGAAGTATGTGGACACAGTGAATGACCGCAGTGACATCATTGACTCCCTGGATGAGGACCGGCT
This sequence comes from Solenodon paradoxus, assembly GCA_004363575.1. Lineage (NCBI taxonomy): Eukaryota > Metazoa > Chordata > Mammalia > Eulipotyphla > Solenodontidae > Solenodon > Solenodon paradoxus. The sequence continues at coordinate 50,107 of RJWH01004488.1, read as the reverse complement.
CAGGTGAGGAGGCTCATCTGAGGGGGCCCAGTGAGGGACACTGGAACCCAGGCCCCACCCAGGCTGGCCAGGACTCACCACCTCCCAGTCACTGAGAGGGAAGACCCACTGAGTGCATTTCGAAGGTGGAGCCTGAGGTCCCCACTTTCCCTGAAAATCCCCATGTCACCTTGTGTCTGAACCTGCCTCTGTGCGGGTGCCAGCTTCCAGAGCACCCCACAGCCTTGCTCATCCCCAAGTCTGATCACCCTCTGTGACCCTCTGTCAGGTCTGACTCAGAGGTGCCACCCTTTGTGCCACGGGTTCTTGGCACAGGTCCTCCCAGACCCTCCTGTCTCATGTCCCCGATGGAGGATAGAGCAGGACCTACCAGTGAGTGAGAGGGTGATGCCAAAGCGTGCTCACTCGCAGGGATTGGGCAGGTGACCCATGACAGGTGGGCTCAGGGCCAAAGTGAGAGGTGATGGGGTCCCCTCGCGTGCTGCCACTCATGGTGCTCCATTCTTGTTACAGAGAGCAGGAGGAGGATGAGGTCCTACAGAGCATGATCCGGAGGCTAGGTACCAGGCGGCGGGCGGACCTCCTGGGGGCGCTGCACGGGGGCCGCTCGCTCCAGCGTGCCAGCTCATCTCCGAGGGCGCCTCGAGGCGTCCTGGTGCCAGGAGTGCCTTGCAGGGCCAGCAGGCACTCTGAGGGTGGTGCATGGTGGTCCCCCGGGAACGGGAGGAAAATCTGGCTTCTGCTGGCCAAGTGGGCCCTGTTAGGCGGAGTAGAACGCTCCTGCAGGCGACAGTGGCCAAGCACTGCCTGTGTCCCATCCCCCAGACTTGCGGAGAAGCAGTGGGAGCCAGCGGAAGAAGCTCTTGCCCGGCCTGTCCAAACTCCTGTCCCCACGGGGCAGAAAGAAGACCCCCGAGTGAGCTGCTGTGGGGCTCCAGGCCCTCGCCCTGGTGGTGGGGCAGGAACCTCTGTGGCTGCGGGGCAGGGATCTCTGTCTGGGTGGAAGTGCCTCAATAAAGAAAATGACCTCATGGCTGGCCTCCCCCTTGTGTGCCCTCGAGTCCTGTGGCTGCCCGGCTGGAGCTCTCAGCTGCCCCAGCACTGCCCAGGCCTGCCACCCTCAGGAGCCCTGGGGTGATTCTGTGTGCCGGGTGCCACCCCCCTGGTCTTCTCCATGGCTTGAGAGCTGTGTCTGTGGCCTTCTGGTTGGGAGCCCTGGGAGGGGGTGCCTGAGCGCTGGACCTGGGAGGTCACCAGCAAGGGAGCAGGCCGCCAGCCACTGGCCTCGGGTGGAAGAGACGCAGTCGGTAGGCTGGGGGCAGTGAAGAGAATGGTCAAGCCTAGCACCCCATCCTTGCTTTGGAAAGTAGTCCGCTTGGGCTATGCTGGGACACCTGGTGCTGTCTCCACGGTTCTGGGACTGGTGGACTCTCGGTAGACAACACAGGTGTGCTGGGCGTAGGGGCGTCAGGCCGTTGCCCCCCGGCTGTGTTCAGCTCCATGGTGCTCACTGCCATTCGCGGCTTCATGGCGACGGAGGGTCTCAGCAGTGAGTCATGCGCTTGTGGTGGGTTCGGTCTCTGCTGTGTGACCTGGGCTGGGGCAAGGCCTCTCCAAGCTGTGGAGACTGAGGACAGCGTGAACACTGTGAGGGCCATGCGGAAGGGCTAAGAGTCCTCCTGTTTGCGCTCCTGTCACAGGGAGAACCTCACTGGAGAGGTGGGGGTGGGGGCGAGATGTCCTGAGTGGTCAGCAGGGCCGGGCCCTGCAGGGATTCAGGTGAACAGCTTGGTCTGGTTCCTCGGGTGCTGGGGGCCATGGTGAGACGGGTGTCGGGAGGGTAGCCTGGACTGGGCCTGACTGGCTGTCCAGCTGAGACCAGCCTGCACTGCCTCCCAGGCACACCCCACGGGTCCTGCAGTGTGGCCTCATCACCACCAGGGGGAGGCAGAGCGCCACTCAGCCAAGTGACTCCTTGCTCCTGCTCAGGAAACAGGCTCAGAGAGGCTTTGTAACCCCCTGAAGTCACACAGCAAATTGTCTAGACTAGAACCTGGGATCCTCCTCCAGGGCTCCTGGGCCCATGCCTCTGTAATGTGTCCTCTGGAGCCCTGCTGGCCCAGGGCTCTGCAGTGTTTGGGACTGGCAGGGAAGGCTTCAACAGGGTACATCCAGCCTGTTACAGCCAGGTGATGGAACTGGACATGATGGGGAGATACCTCAGAGGTGTGGTCTTATCCCCAGACCTGAGTGCCCGAAGACCCTCAGGGGTCCATAGCAGGACCTTCAGGAGCATGTCCTTGGGGGCAGGGGAGCTGCCTGGAGACGTGATATCCATTCAGCCAGAGTGGGAGGCAGTGAGAACCCCTGGGGCACAGGTGAGACCACACTTACCACTGCTACACCTCCAGCTTGGAAGAGAACCAGCCCAGGTCCCATCCAGTCGAGACCCTGCAAGTTGCAAGGAAGGCCAGGGGGCCCCGCCAGATGAGATGGCCCAGAGGGCAGCTAGTGATGCGAGCCACCTGCCGGAGGTCTGGGCCTGCGTGCCAACCTGTGCCTGTTACAGCAGGTGCTCAAACACAGTCTTTCCAGAAACTTTCAGTGCTCCCAAGTGGGAGATATTAAGGAAGGCTGTTCCTCGGACTGCACCCCTCACATGTCCCTGAACCCACACATGTCCCTGGAGCCCTGTGGAACTGGCCTGTGGCAGTCAGGGCTGAGGAACTTGTGGGCTGAGGCCAGCCGTGCCCTGTGGGCACTAAGGTGAAGAATGGACTGTGTGGATGAAGCAGGAAGGGCCTGGGTGTGGGTCTGTAGGGAGGGTGGTCCCTCGTGCCTCATATTCCTCCTCTGTCCCACACACCCCACCCATCACTCTGCCTAAGGCTCGCCCCTGCTGGAGCCCCTGTCCTTGTCTCTTCTTGTTGTGGCCTCCCTGGGTCCCAGGTCCTCACTACGGTTTATTCTCAACACCTGGAGTCACCTTTGGAATTGCGACTTTGTCTTCTCCTCTAAGACAGATGTTCCCCGAGTCAGGGAGCTGTCTGCCTGATTACGGGGCCCCAGCACCCAGAACAGTGCCCAGCACGGGACGGGGAGCACCAGAGGTGTTGAATGATGAATGATGATGAGTGAATGATGATGAGTGAATGAAAGAGTAATGAGTGAGTTGGTGGGTGGTGGGTGATGCAGCAGCCTGGCCCTACATCGTGTACCGTCTGCGATCCCATGGACCCACAGTATCCAGAACATCTCGTCTCATTGAGGTGAGATCCTGCTCTCCCCCCGCCCCTTTTTAAAGGCAGGTACAGGTAGGAGCGAAGGCGAGCAGGCAGGCAGGGAGAGAGGAGAGAGAAGCGTTCGTTTATTTAATTTAGTTGTTCACAGCGCTCCCCTCTTGCGCGTGGGACTGCACCCAGGGTGTTCTAGAACACTGTGTCGCAAAGCCCTATTCCTCTTGTCTTAATTTGAAAGCTGAAACCTTATTGTTGGCTCTCATGTGGTGTGTAAGACGTAACGTGTGATTTCAACATTATATGTCTGACGGGCCATTTCTAGTCTCATTTACCTGTGAGGGAGAACATTCCAGAAGGGGTGGTTGGGTTTGTGAGAGGCGGCCACAGGCCCAGGGTTGGGGCTGGTCTGGTGGACGGACCCTCCACGCATGTGGATGGCCCGGCTGGGATGGGAGCCGAGTCCACAGCAGGGTGAAGGGTGGGTGGCTAATGTGACCAGGGAACAGGCCTGGTCCCGCCGGGCATCCTGGACACAAAGGGCGCTCAGTTTCAGCCCCATCAGTCCGGAGCCACCAAGAGACCAGGGTGGGGCCACTCAGAACAGGGGACGGTCAGTTCTTACGAATATTGCAGGTTGTCGCATGTCAAAGTGGCAGCATTTGAACATCTGGGTTAAATAAACATTACAAGGAATTTAGCATCTTTTTACTTACTTTTAAAGGTAGTAGCTAGAAAACTCAGGATCCACGTGTGGCACCATGTCTGACTTGAATTCTGTGTCTGTGGCCTGGGGTGTTCTGACACACGGCTCATTCTATCTCTTCTTACTGTTTTGGGGTCCTCCATGCTGGGCACCTTTATTTCTCACTGCTCTGGCGTGCAGCACCACCCTCAACGGCCCGTCCCCCCCACTCCGACCACTGTCTCCCAAGATACATCTTGAGCCTGAGCTGTCCCCAGCACCCCGCCTTTCTCCAGGCCCTGTGTCTCCCTCTCCTCTCTGTGCCTCTCCAGGGACATCCCACCCCAACTGAGATGCCCACATCTGCCAGCACAGGGTTCAGGGCACATGCCCACCAGGCTCTCATAGTCGTCAATGAGACTTCAGTTCCTGTGCAAAGGGGTGCGGTGCAGTGGGTGTGAGGTAAGGCTGGGATTGCAGGATGAGGGGAGTTTTTCATTCAGGTGGGAGAGGCAGAGGCCGTGCAAAGGTCCTATGGTAGGAGACTGGGAGGGAGGCCTGGGAAAGAGCAGGCTCACTGGGGGAATCTATGGGGAACCTGTGACTGATGGGATCTCAATGGTTAGAGGGGAGTGTGTGAGGGCAATTCTAGATACTGAGCTGGTGTCTAGCTCAGTGGGTGGAGGGGGGCAGGGTTTGGATCCCCTGGAGGCTCTGGGAGGCTCTGTCCCAGACCCCTCTCCTTGCTCTGGTGGCCAGCAATCCTGGAGGTCCCCGGCCAGTGGCCCTGTCACTCCCACCCCGTCCTTGTGGTCATTTGGCATTTGCCTATGTGTTCCAGATGTCTCCTTTATAAGGATGCCTATCACAGGGGTGGAGCTACCCGTGACCCCATCGCCAAATAAGGGTGGGTTCTGAGGTTCTGGTGGGCATGGGGCTGGAAGGCCGCGCCAGTCACTGCCTGCTAAGAACGGCCCCCTTCCTCTTTAAACATTTACTTGGCCTTTCTGGTGTTTGCTGGAGTTCCAGAACAAGGGCTGTGATGTCTGGGCGCAGTCACCCCGATTGGGGAGGTGTGGTCACCCTGAAGGACGCACAGGATGTGGACACACACACCGGATGCCGGGAGCCTCCACCGTGCATTCGGCAAGGTTGGGGAGAGTGGGGGAGGTCGGAACCCAGGAAAGTGGCCACTTCCTCTGTTAAGGAGGCTCCTGACGCAAGTGGGCTTGAGTTCAAGGAGGCCAGTCAAGGCTGGAGGGAGGGATGTAGGGATCTGCTGAGAGCGCACTGTGGACATCAGGACAAGTTAGCATTCCATGAGCCGGAGCTTGGCCGTGTGAGAAAGCCATTGTTCGCAGCCTGGCTGAGGCTCTTGCTGGTAGAAAAAAGGAAGAAGTCTCATCAGGAGAGAGCCTGAGTTTCCTGGCCTCCCTGGAAACCTCTCATGAGGACAACGGTATGACTGTGAGAAGACACGGTCCACCTCTGCTGGATGCCACCTGGCATTCGGGTCTTAGAGGGATATGGGACTCATGGTGCCACAGCAGCCACTCTGAGAGCTTGAGGGAATTGCGGCCACCAGGCAGGCTGGGAGACAGGCACCAGAAGGCTCTTGGATCTTTCTGGATGTCCTATTGCTGTCCCCAGCCCAGACTGAGCCAATTTCAAACCTTATGTGGAGACATCATTCTCATACCTCTTTTTTAAAAATCAAATGCAAACAAAACAAAACTAGTACACGTAACAGGCAACCAAGAAAGGAGAAGAGTGTCACCCACAGGCTCACCCCCCTCCCCTCTGGTGTCCTCAGCCTTGCTGTCCCAGTCAAAGGGCCACTGGAATGTCGCCTGCTCACTGTGCTGTCTACTCTTCAGGTGTGGGCGGGTCACCGGTATTCGTCTTTCTCCCTCAGCACAGCTTGAGTAGATTCTGCCCAAGGGGGGACAGCAGGCTTGTCTGAGCCCCTTTGTGGGATGTCCTGACTGTCAGGGGACAGCTGGCAGCTCCGCGAAGAGCCCCTCACTGCAGTAACTGCTGTCCAGGTCGCGCAGCCCTGGGGCCTGAGCAGGGCCTAGGTCCCCCTCAGGAAAATGGGTAGCAGCCACAAGGGTGCCCCACAGGGCTCTGGCTTTGCAAGGGAGGTGCCCAAGTGCCCTGAGCCCTGGGTTGGCAGCACCTCACTGGGCAACGCAGGAGCTTAGCGGCTCCCCTCCTCTGGTCTTTGGTCTACCTGCCCCCAGATGGATGGGCAGGGTGGACCCTGGGAGCTAACAGGGAGCGGACTGGGGAGCATCCTGGGCACATTCAGAGCTTGAAGGACTGCCCCACCCTCCCCTGCCCTGCCCTGCCCTCCCCTCCCCTCCTCCAGGTTCCTCCTTCCTCCCCTTCGCTCCCAGTCACTCCCTGCTGAAGGGCTAGTCCATCCTGACTTGACAGTCCGGGAAGTTCTGCCTCTTATCTGACCACTGCTGGGGGCCACTTTATTCTTTGGGCTTGGACTGGGGGCTGGAGTGTCCCCCTCCTTCTCCAACTTTCTTAGGCTGGCCTTTACGTGACCCCAGGCCAGAGCTCTCAGGCAGGTTAGAGGGCTTAGTGCCACCATGGGAGGGCTGTCACCAAGACCGGGGAGAGCAGGGGAGAAGAAGGGATGAGGGAGGAGGAGGGAGGGGAGGAGGGAGAGGAGGGGAAGGACGGGAGAGGACTGGACAGTCAGCGGCTTGGCTTGGCTTGGCGGGGCTCCAGACAGCAGCCAGGTAGCCGGCTGCAGGCCTCCCTCCCCTGGAAGTGGGGGGCCCCCCTGGGACCCCCGTGTCACATGACCCGTCAGCTGACAAAACAGGATGACTCAGCCGGCAGCTGTCGGCCCCTGAAATAATGACAAAAACAATTAGCAATCCAAGCAGTAGCCTTTCCTTAATTATCTCCTCCGAGTTTAATTAACTAGCTAAATTATCAGCAGTAATGTAGGCATTAATTATGTCAAATTACAGTGTAAAACTCACAAAGTGTGGAAAATGTCAATTCAGCTTGGCTCACCTGCCAAGCGGGGGTGGCGGGCGCGCGCGTACCTGTGCCCGCCTGCGGGCTGCTGTGCGGGGCCATGGGCAGGCGGGCAGGGCGGCCACGGCGGGGCCCGGGGACGTGGGCATGGCGGCAGCCCCAGGGACACCGGTGGGGAAGCTGTGGCTGGGATGTGGAGGACAGGGCGCCTGCTCCCGGACCAGATGGCCAGGATGCTGAATTATTAAATTATGAATATTAATACAAATCAGACACAAAAGAGGTAATAATTTTGCTGCCCTACAGAAATAATTAACATAATTTTGATAAATTACATGATAAGAGAATCTCAAAATTGAGGTAGATTTATCTTAATTAATATCTTGGACCAGCTCAGAAAGGTAAATTGTTCCTTGTGGGGTTGGGGCAGGGTGAGGCCAGCGAGGGACGTGGCCCCCACCTTTTTGTCACCAAGTCAGGGAGCGGGGAGAGGTGGGGAGATGTGGGCCCCAGTTTGCCCAGGTGCACCAGGCCATTTCAGGGGGCAGGATCCCTGTGGGCCTCGGTTTCCCCTTCCTGAAGTCGGCCAGCAGGCCTCACAGGGCCTTTAGGTCTGACAGGCCCTTTGGCTAAATTCTCCCACCAGGTGAGCCCACACCTGCCTGCCTACCTGTGCACAACTGGCTGGGGAGGCAGGCACCTGAGCTCTCAGCCCACACTCATCCGAGCTCTGGAGGCGCTAGACGGGTCGTGGTGCTCTAGGTCTCAGTTTCCTTCTGGAGCAGGAGGAGTTGGGCGGCCCCTGAGCACTCCCTGATTGCCTGCAGATACCAGTATTGGGGGCATTTACCAAACCCAGGGGGACCTCAAAGCCTGGCACAGTGGGCCCCAGTGCAGACAGTATTCAGGCTTCAGAAACCCAACCTTCCATGGCCTGGGCCTGAGTGTCCAGGAGAAGCTTGTCACCAGGGGCTCTGGGTCAGAGACCCCTTTTGCTTGGACTCTTTGCTGTTCTCAAACAGGCGGACAGGCTGCTGCTCCGGGCCTTAGCTGCTCATCTGGAGTGGAGTCGTCACCCGGCCCTTCGCCTCCCAAGGTCTCTGGCCTGGAGGGAGCCAGGTCGGTCAGATCCCTGTGTGCTGACTTCTGAGCGGTTATGACCGCCCACCCATCTCGATCACAGCCCAGGCCAGTGCAGGCAGGTGCTCGATAGAATCTGCCTTAATGAATCAAGCAGAGACTGGAGTGAGCACTTGGTGCTCTCCGTCCTGCTATGTCTCCTTTGGATGCCTTTAGACACAATGCCTGGCACACAAGTCACAGTCTCCCCACCTGTCACAGGGCCAGCACACCCACTGTGAGTCACCTGCCACCTGCAGCACAAACACCTGTGACAGGGTGTCCATGGGAAAGGAGACAGTCGGCCCATCGACATGTCTCATGGAGTCACACATGTGTGTTACTGTGTAGTGTGCTGCCACTCGTGGTGCCTGAGATGTCACACATCTGCCAGCTACCCCCACAGACCTGCTCAGGCCGGGGTCCCCCAGCCCTGGTGTGTGCACTCAGGATTACATGTGTGCAATGCACGTGTTTATGCACATGGGGTCTTGTGAAAGTGGACATGTGCACGTACCATTGCTTTTAAAAGACAAACTGAAAGTGACAGTTGAGTTGTCTCTGACCCCTCTGACAGGCTGCTCTCGGGGCCTCAGTTTCCCTGCCCTGACTGTGAGTCCCAGCTGCAACAGCCCAGGGTCAGGCTATCCCTGAGTGGTGGCAGTGTCCCAGAAATGCAACCAGGCCCAGTTCAGTCTGCTGCTTCTGGACTTGGGGTGGGGGGATAGAGCTGTTGGGGGAGGAAGGAACGAACGAGGAGGAAGCTTCACTCAGAGGGCTGTGTGGCTGTCCCAAGGCTGCACAGAGTAGGGCCGTGGGGCCGGGGCCATGCCAGGGTTCTCCTGTGGGCTGGTCGGCTCCTCACTCTGCAGCTGAGATCTGCCTGGAGCTGCTGAGGGGGTGGCTGAGACTAGCAGAGGGGCACATGCCCAGGGGCACAGGGATGTAGGGGCACACTGGTCAGAGGTACTATAACATTGCTCCTGCCTTGGCCAGTGACAGAGGCCTACAGCCCTGCCCTGCTCACCACCCCAGGCCCAGGCCAGCCTGGATATGGTTTCTCCAGGAGCAGGGTGTCCACACTAGCCCAGGCTGTTGGAGGGACACTCTAAGCAGGTGCAGTTATCAAGAGCCAGCATGGTGTTCACACCAGCTGGGAACTCGCCTACACCCTAGTGGGGACAGAGAACACACACACGCAAATGCAGCCAGCTACTGGGAACGGCTTGGGGCGCAGAAGGTACAGCATCATGCCACTGCGAGGGACAGCCTCTTATGTAGAGCATGCTGGGCAGGGCTAGCACATGCAAAGGCCCTGGGGCAGGTCGGCGAGATTGAGGACAGGCAAGAGGACCAGTGTGGAGAGGGGAGGACATGTGAATCAAGCAATAACAGGGTTTGACAATTTCTTCCACCCAGGTTGGCCAAGTCTGGATTCTTGGTTGCTGTATCATCTACAGGAGGGAAACCAGGGCTAGGTGGGCAGAATAGTAGAACGCTGGTCAAAGAGACAGAGCCCACACTCTCTATTTACTATATAAGCTCAGTTTCCCCATCTGTGAAATGGGGGCATGACATCTGCCTCACAGGTGGCCCCAGGAGGGGAGGTCTTTGTGAACCACAAGGACTAATGTCCAGTGGTCCAGGAAGGCAAACACAGTGGTGACCCCTCTCGCCCAAATTTGGACATGGGGAGTGCAGATGAGGAAACGGGCGCAGGCGTAGAACCAGGCAGCAAAGGCTGGCCTAGACCCTGAGTGACATCAGGGGGCAGTACCGCAGAGTGTGGAGCCCTAGGATTGGCCAGGTCTGTGTGACATCAGAGGGTTGCGCCCTAGGGATTGGTCAGGCCTAGGCGCCGTGAGGGGTGGGTGGAGCACAGACCACGGGCGCTAGGGATTGGCTACCGTCAGGGAATGGGCGGGTCCTTGTCCACCCTGTGGGCTGGGTTAAGAATTTTGGACTTGATTCTGAGGATCCTTGAGATTTTGGAGGGTGTCAGCCTGGGGTAACATTAAATCTGGATTTGTCTTTTCTTAAATGTTTAATTATGAAGCATTTCAAATACAGAAAAGTGCAGAAAAGAATAGACACCCACTTACCCACCGCCAGATTAAAGAGGTACTGCCACTCGGACAGATCTTCATCACATCACTGTGTGGACTCCTGCTAACACGAACCTTTTGTTTTGGAATAGTTGGGATTTACAAGAGAGCTGCAAAGCCAGAAGAGGCCCTGTGCCCCACACATTCGCCTCCTGTTACATTTCCTTCCCTGTGGTGTGGTCACAGAGGCCAGCCTGGGCCTTCCTGCTGGTTACACGTGATTTAGTTTGCCTCAGTTTCCCCTGACCTCTTTTCTGTTCCCATTCAGGATCCCACGGGACTTCTCGTCATCATGGCCTTGGGCGCCCCTGTGTCTTTCTGCATGGCCTTGGCGGCTTTAAGGGACACTCCACAGGCAGGTGCAGTCGGCCTTGGAACATCTGAGGTTTTCCTCGGGGAGACTGAGTTTCTGGGTTTGGGAGGAGGATTCACGTCACAGATCTGGTTCAGAGTGAGCTCGGCGACCTGCCAGGTGGCTGGAGGGGCCGCAGGAGACAGTGAGTGGCAGGGAGGCCGTGCCTGGGTTCATTAGGGGGAGATGGCCGGGACTCCAGTGTGGGAGGATAGTGATGGGGGAGCAGGTGGGTGGGGTGGGGGTGAGTTCAGAGAAGTTGGTGAGGAACTGAAAGGAGGGGCCGGGGGGAACCTCCTGTTTCTGGTGTGGGTACTCGGGTGGGTGGTGAGCTGCAGATAGAGAAGCGGGGTAGGAGGACCTGGGGAGGATGAGCACTGGGTATACTGCACCCCAGATGTCTCCTCACATGCAGGCTCTGGCTCTGTGGGGAGCAGGCAGCCTGAGGTCCAGTATCCTCAGAATGAACTCTGCAGGCTCATGCAGGGTTTCAGCACAAACTCCTACGGAATGACGCCCTTTCATGGCCTTGGGTGGGGTCTCCTGGGCTCATCCTGCCCTGCTGGATGGAGAACCCCTTCTGCCTGGCCTGGTTAGTGGGGGCTGGAGCAGCCAAGGCCACTGAGGAGGCCCTTTAGGCAGGGCTGCAGGAGGTGCAGGGGTGCCCCCAACACCTCCTCTCTGTACAAGACCCCAGTCTGGGTCTCCCGGACTCCATGTGATTGCGGTGTATTACCATCCCATGGGCCACCTCAGCCAGCCAGGTGTCCCTATATGGGCTGTGCACCAGTCATGTCCCGCCTCAGTTTCCTCATCTACAAACAGAACTCAGCATCCCACTAGGAAACAATAAAGCTGTTAGCAGTGCACTGGTCTCTTAGCTTCAGTCTCTCTATAGATGTCCACTCATCCATCCATCCACCCACCCATCATCCGTCCACCCCTCCCTCCCCATCCATTTGTCCCCCATCCAGTAACTGCAGAGGAAATTTGCAGAGCTGTATTGGCTGCCCAGCATGTGAACAAACAAAAGCAAGTACATGACCTAGCTCAGCCTAACATACACACAGGTGGTGGATAGATGGGCAGGTGTGAGCCTGGGCACACCTGTGCATATGTGTGTGAGGGGGTCAGGCAGATTGTTCCAGCCTGGAGGGACAGCATGGTCAGTTCTGAACTGCTGTGGGGCCTGCCACCCCTCCTTACCCAAGAATGGAGGAGAGCAGGTCCCTGACCCTCCGGCTTCTGTGACCCCAGAGGGCTCACGTGTGTCGGTGTGGAGTGTGAGTGTGACTGAAAGTGGCTGGATGCCATGGTGGGGTGGTAGTGGGCCAGGTGGCTGTCCCCGCCCCACCGTATCAGCCTGCTGTGGTCTTCATTCAGGCTTCCCTGAACCGCCCCGGCCTCAGGCTGCCTGTCTGGAACGGGTGAAGGGCCCAGCTGTGTCGCTCCAGAAGACCAAGTCCCAGGTGTCTGTGAAGTGTCTGGACCTCTGTCCGGGGCTCCAGAATCCGCACCCAGGGCAGTTCCCACGTGTGCCTGTCCCTGGGCCTAGGATGGGGGCAGGGACTCACCTGACGCCCTGCTCACGTTGGCTCACCTGAGAAGTGCCCATTAGTTCTTCGGGGAAACCACGTGGGCACCCTGAACCTGTTTTTTGTCTGTACAATGGTGCAATGAAGGTATGTGGCCTGGTTTGCAGGCTGGCTGTGAGATGGAATGACATAGCTCAGGGTTCTGTGGGCCTCCCCACACCCTGCTGCCCTCTGGGCCGGGCTCTGGTCTGGTCCGCACGTGGGCCAGAGCCAGACTGAGGTGTCAGCTCATTTCCAGATGAGCGTTACAAATCTCAGAGAGGTGAAACCACTGGCTCAGTGCCACACAGCTGGTCAATGGCACAACTGGGAACTGTGTGATGGTAGTTGGGGACCAGAACAGGAGGTGCCTGGGCAGTTGGGTTCCCCCAAAGTCGCGTTTGTCCGGGACCTTGCTGAGCCAGGTTGGCTGCTGCTCTGCATTCCCCACCTTGGGCCCCCTCAACATGACTCCCACACCCCAAGTGCAGCCAAGTGCAGCCAGGCTCACCCAGCAGCTCTTCCTGGTGGCACCTGGCAGGCACATCTGTCCCTGGTAGTCCCCTACCCTCCAGGAAGCTTCCCCTTGCAGTGTGACACTGGAGGAGCTGGGTGGGGGCCCTGGGTCATGGTTGGAGACAGTGCAGCAGCAGACAGAGGTACTCACAAGCTGAAGGGGGAGGGTGCAGTGACAGACCACCAGAACCCCCAATTCCTATGCCCCTTGGTCCTTCATGGAATCTGGTGCTGTGAGGAAATATCTATTCTAGCCCCCTCCCCACCATTGCACAGAAGTGGAAACTGAGGCCCACAGGTGCTAAGGACTTGCTGGAGGCTACACAGCCCTCTCCTCCCAGCCCTGCCCAGAAGGTGACCCAGCACCCATCCAGCTTCTAACTCTTTCAAGAGACAGTCCTGGTGACCTAGTGGTCTAGTACACCATGGGAGCAGCCCCACATACATCCTAAGGTCCCGGGTTCAAGACCTGGGGCCGTTGGGAACAACCAGTGTGAACAACTGAATAAAAATAAATGGAAAGCTGCTTCTTCCTTCTCTCCCTGCCTGCCTCCTTGCTTCATTCCTGACTGTACCTTTCCTTTATTAGAAAAAAGAAAGAGAAAAAGACAGTCCTCGCCTTCCACCCGGTTCCTGGCACAGGGCTGATCATGCCAGTTTGGCGCACTCGGTGCACCGACTGTGCCCCTAAATGGGCTTGTACTTTTAACTATCATGTGCGAACGCATCTCAGTTTCTAGGAGTTGGCGGTTGCTGTGAAAGGCACAGACTTCGCACCCAGACTGCTGGGCTCAAGGCCTGCTCTGCCACTCCTCCTTGTGGGCCCCTAGAGGATGACTCCTCTTCTTTGCCTCAATTTTCTCATCTGTAAAATGGGGCCATATGCTGGCACGACTATGTGACTCAGACGTCTTCAGTGCTCCCGGGAACCATTTAATCCTCACGGTTGTCTCGCTTTTCCTCCTGGACCCCTAAAGCCGATCCCCTACTGCACGCCCTTCAAGGTACTATTGGGTCAGGTTCGGCTCTAGAGGGCGGGGCCTAGAGGGGCGGGGCCTAGAGGGGCGGGGCCTCCGGACCTGCCTGCTCCTCCGTGCGGCTCCAAGAGCCACCAGCAGGTGGTGCTGCGGCGTTTCCTAAAGGGCGCGCGGCCCGCTGGGTGGCCCGGCCAGGGATCCCGGCGCACACTAGTCCACGTGCATAGTGCACCGACTTGGGCAGGAGCTCTGGGTGCACACTGGGTCCATGTGCTCCTGAAGACCACGATACACATGCACATAGGTGAGGACCTGTGTAGCCCGTGTTCACACTGGCACTGACCCCAGCTCCACCTTGAATCCCTGGCCGGGCATGTCCTCACCAAGCCCCCATGGCATGCTTCCAACCAGTACCAGTACCAGGGGCTGGGACCTTCCCCCACCTCAGCAGGCCTAGCCTCTGGTTTTCTGTTCAAGCGCTGTGTCTGGGGGACATCAGGGTCAGGGGCCAGCTTCTTCCCTAGCTGGTAGATGGCAGTCCCACCTGGAGGGCTCCTCTGGAAGGCGCGGAGTCAGGCTGGAGTGGGCACTGGCAGGCACATGGGAGCTGCTGGCAGTGGGCTCTGACCACGGAGCTGTGTTGTCAGCAGCTAGGACAGTGCTGACTCCTTTCACCAGCCCTGCCTGCAGCGCCTTTTCCTCCTGGGCATGACTGGGCACTGGCCAAGGCTGCCCTCATGACAGGCCAGAGCTGCAGGCGTGGGGCTGCCTAAGACTGAGGGATACTCACTGCTGACTTTGGCCTCTGGACCCACCCACGCTTAGATGCTTCCTCAAAGGGAGTCCAGCTGGCCTGCAGGTCAGGATGGGTGCAGCTCTGTCCCCAGCCTGTTGTGTCCCCTTACCTCTCTGGAACTCCATTTCCCATCCATCTGGGTGCCAGCTTTTACAGGGGGCTGTGGGCTGTGTCACTACCTGACAGGGCCCAGGTCCATGCCTCCCAGTGGGTTTATCTGGTGCCGATGGCTGTCAAGGCAGCTCCCTGCCCCTCCCACAGGCACCCTCGCAGCACGCAGGCCTCAGCTCCCAGCCGTGCAGTGGGCTACTGCACCCGCCATGGAGTGCTGGGAGGGACGCTGGACACTGCAGGGCTGAGAAGGAAGTTGCTTGCCCAGGGCGGGTCTGGGTTGTGCATGTGTGTGAGGACACAGGTATGTGCCCAGAAGTACACGTGGTAACCAGGACTGTAGTGACACCTGGAAACTCCCCAGAGTGGGGGAGAAGGCTGTGCCCCTGCAGAAAAGAGCAGTCGCCCCCGGCTGTGGATCTGCATGGGGCAACAGCGCGGGCTGCCTGCTCGCGATTGTTCGAACACCCGGCTACGCGGAGAACACGCCTTAATTAGATTCCGCAGAGCCCTGACACACAAACAAAAGGTATTAATATCAGGCGCTCAGCATCACTCACAGTTTACACAGAGCGGAGAACATTTTGGGAGCAAAGAGGTTGTGCGTGTGACAGGTTGTTACTTGACAAGGTGGGGACAGGGCGGTGACAAGCTTGCCTGGGTGGTGGGGGCCAGGCAGTCAGAGTGGAGGCCGGGCCAGGGGCCTCCAAGGGCGCCGTGCCGACTCAGGGCAGGAGGGACGCAGATATAAGCCAGCAGCACGATTACTCTTACTGCTGTCCTCTGACGGTGCCCGCCTGCCGGTGACAGAGCCAGGCCCTCCCTGAGGTTTCCCGCCTGCTTTGTGAAGTCAGTTCAAGAGCCTGTGTAGGCTCAGGGCTCCCACTCAGGGGTACAGCTCTTCTCTCTCTTTTTAGAGTTTACTGCTTAAAGCTTTTTAAAAATAATAGCTTTCGTGAGATATAATTCACATCCTATGGCCTCGAGATAAGTAGAAATCCTAGCCTCCAGTACCTGTGAATGGGAACTTCTTTGGAAATAAGGTCACTATAAAGGTAATCAAACTAAGATGAGGTAATTGGGGGGTCTAATCCAAGATGACTATGTCCTTCTAAGAGGACAAGGCCACATGAAGACAGACACAGAGGCAGAGATGGCAGGGACAGGGCCACAAGCCAGGGCCTTCCAAGGATAGCAGGTACTATGGGAGCTGATCAGGCAAAGAAGACCCCAAGAAACTGAGAGTCCGAAGGTGGCAGCCTGACACCTTGATGTCAGACTTCTGGCCTTGGGGACTGGGGATAAAAAGTTTCCGATGTGTCAGATCCCTGGTCTGTGGTGCTTTGTTTAGCAACCCCGGGGCTGTCCTATCACCACCCCCAGTCCCCTACCCCCACCCCCAGTGTGTGCAAGTCAGCGTGTTTGGTGGCTCTTTGGTGGCTCGGAGGTGAACAGCGGGTACTAGAACATCTTCAGCCCCAAAGAGACCAGCCTATTGGCAGTGCTCCCCATCACCCCCCAGCACTGTTTCCATAGACCTGCTGCCCCAGCACATTTCCAGTAAGTGACACATGCCCTCCGAGCCAGCCACTCTCACTCAGCATGTCTTCAGGTCACCGTGTTGGCGCTCTCCTCTGGGTGATGCTCTGAGCATGGAAGGACCCCGTTCTGTGCAGCCGGGCACCTGCCCTCAGATGTTTGGGCTGCTTCCTTGCCCATTTAGCTGTTGTGAAGAACTGTGCAGATTTGTGCATGGATGTCTGTTTTCCATTTTCTTGGGTCCATACCTAGAGTGCTTGAAACTTCCATGAAAGGTATTACAGGAGCCTGGCCCTGCGTCAGGCAGCAAGTGTGGGCACAAGTGCTTTCCTTGCACCAGGTCCAGGCCGTGGGTAGGTGCTGCTGGTCTTTCTTATGTCTCTAGAAATATCTATAGTTGGAGGCTGGTGACAACAAGCCTCTCTGTTCTCCCCACAATGACATGTGGCACCTGCATCTTGCTGGTCTGGCCACATCACCTGGTGCCTGGACCCTGCCATGTCTCAGTGCCTCCCCCTCTGCGGGTGCTGGATAGTTTCCAGGGCACAGTTCAGGCACGACTGGGCTCCTGAATACGGAGTGTCACGGGCATGTCCCAGAATCAAGCCCCAGACGTCTGCATCCCTTGAGGTACAGATAGGGAAACTGAGGCTGGGAGAGGTGTCAGGGCCTAATGCACCCAGAGCAGGAGCTTACCAAACACCTGTGGGCGCCGGTGCCCTAAGGAAAGGACCTTTCTGGACCCTGACCCAACCTGCTCTGCCTCTTGGCCATCCCCTGGAAGCCCTCCTGCTCCCAAAGTTTTGTAAGGGAAGCCCCGCCCCCTCAAGCCCCGCCCTTAGAAAGCCCGCTCCAACTCAGGCAGTGCTTGGCTTTGAGGGACTCCCTCAAAGGCACCTCAAGAATGATTTCCCTGTCTGGGCCTCAGTGTCCTCTGCCTTCTGCGGTTAGGAACTCCCATCGGCCAGGCAGAGGGGTATACCAGCAAAGTTTGTCCTTTGATTCCCAGTGTTTTAATTACATTTTCCTATTTCCTGCTTTTCTGGTATCTTGGGGCCTTCCTTGCTGACCCTGGGGACTATGCTCCCGGGGTTAGCCAGTGCCAGAAAGCACAGTTTTCAGATGCAAACCCACCACACACAGTCCATCCGCCTCTGTGGACCTCGCACTCCGGGCCACCATCCCCTACTGTCGTCATCTAGGCTGGGCCCAGGCAGCTCTGCTGGGGACCCACTGGAATGAACTCGCCAGCCAAGCCCAGACAGTCCTCCTGAGCGCCACTGAGGGCGTCCAGGGCTCTCCTCCACTAACATCGGGCCAGCCCTGGGGCGGACGCTTCACGGGGGAGAAAAGTCCAGCGCAGATGTGTTAGGTGGCTTACTCAAGTCACACAGTGAAGCCCAGCAGAGCCCAAGACGACAGATTCCAAAGCCCCAGCCCCTCCCGGGCCTCAGTCGGCCAGCGGTGATGTCTGGTGGTGCAGAGGCCCAGCAGGTCCCTGGGCCCCAGGGTTCTCACATCTGGGCACAGAGCAGAGTTGTCAGGAGAGTGTGGCCCTGTTGCTGGGGAGGGAAAACATGATTGTTTAAAAGAAGCCGCCTCTGATGTATTCAATTATACGTAATTTATATAATGGCTGCTGGAGTTTCCAGCCAAAAAATAATAATAATAATAATCGCATGACTTTCCTTCCGGGGGCCCCAGAGACAAATTAAAATAATGTAAAGTGAGTTCCTAATTGGTGCGGCTGCGGGCGCCCGGGCAGCCTCCAGGTGTGTGCCTGACACAGCAACGCAGGGCTCGCGAGACCGCTGCCCGCGCCGGCGGCCAGGTAGCACCGCCCGCCTCTGTCCATGTGGGCGCCCCTCCGCAGGAGCCCGGTGCCCCCTCGCTGGGCTGCCTGTCCAGGACGGGTGGCTGACACGTGTAGCTACCTGATTGGAGCACAGGTCCAGGAGGCCTGTGCCCCTCCCACCGGAGGCCCCGCCCCCTTGGGCCTCTGCGCCCAGCTCAGGGAATGGAAAGCTCATTGGAGCACTTGCCTGAGCAAAACAATCCTCCTTTTCCTGCTGGGACATAAAATCCTGTCACAACATCCACAGTGACCCGCTGGCATAGGAGAGCCAGCCAGGCCGTAGGGTTGCAGCGGCCGCTGTGACAGGACCATCCACAGGGGTTGGACAGGCCACGCCTCCCTTGTGGGCAGGCACCACCCTGGGGCCTGTGGCATGGGTGGCTTGGGCCAAGCACATCTCTCCTGACCCCTTCTGCCTTAAAAGCACAGCTTGCAATCCCCCTACTTTTCAGGGCTGAAAACAGAGGTCACTCCAGAATTTAGGGCAGGTCTGTAGCCCCAGGCTGGGGTCTGCTCAGCAGCCCACCACCTCCCCGCAGGTGTCCGCGGTCCTAGGTGCTCCCTGTGTTGGAGGCCCAGGTCTGGGTGTGGTTGGTGTGAGGACCCCCTGCGGCCCCCCAACCTCTGGTGGCTGTCCTGAGCTTTCCCACTGTGGAACAGCTGTGCTCTCCACGGCCTACCCGCCGGTCCCTCGCCCCTCTGTCCCCTCCAAAGTTGCCTTTGGGGCTTTTCCTGTGCCCCTGGGTGTTCAGGGTCCCCAAGCTTACACCATTAGCGCACATGTCATAGTCGGAGGTGGTGTCTTCTGTCACCATGCACAGCACTACATGCTCGGGGGAGCAGCCCATCACCTCTGTTCCCAGCTTGTGGCCGGTGGATTAACAGGGTCGCACACTTGGCTTCCTGTTTGGAACGAGGATCTATTGGAAGGAGATCTATTTTAAATGAATCCTAAGTTAAAAAACAAGTGGACACGTGAATAGATAGATGCGTGAGTGAAACCCCACACAGAAAGGGGCGGGGTGCGGCAGGACAGGCAGGAGAGGGCTGTGCTTATGGGGGGTTAAGCGCCCCTGCTCTGATTCCGTCTGGGGACCCTTGCCCTGTCCGGCTCTGGGAAGTCTGTTCTTTAGGGTCTGTTCAGCAGCACCCTCCTCTCCCCTGTCCATGGCCCTGTTCTGGAAAGACTAGAAAGCACCTGAAATCATGGCTCTGAAAGGCGGGAGGCTGGGACGCAGCGGGCCACACTGCCAGCAGCCCCTCCTGGGCTCTGGGCCTGGGCCCCCGGCACGCACTGGCTGTCTGCCCACTGTAGAGAGGTGGGCCCGGAGAGGGGGTCTGGCAGTGTAGTTCAGGTGGGACCCTCACCTGAGATCCTGGGTGCACAAGAGGGGATGATGCTCACAGACACTGCCAGTGCCCCCCGTCTCTGCTTCCTTCCTCACCCATGCTGGCTGGCTGACCACTGACCGCCCTGCCTGGATGCTGACCCACCCCAGCCCCCACCCTTCCTCACTGCTGTTCTCACCCCTCTCCCATCTCAAGCTGCAATTACAGCTAATCAGATACCTGAGCCGCTTGCGAAGCTATTAACAGTTCTCTCTGCCCGGTGGGAAATCAGGGGCTGGACAATTAGCTTTTTAGTTGCAACTCAGATTCTGATGCAAGCAATAAACAACTCAATGCTCACGGGCTCCCTCTTCCCCTCCTCCTTTCCTTCTCGCCCTTCCTTTTGCTCCCCTCATCCTGCTCCTCCTCCCAGATTCCCAGGGTTCTGGGGGACATTCCCACTGTTCTCTCCCCTCTGGCAGAGCACCTACCACTGTCTGCTGAGCACCAACCCACATCCACCCTGCCTTGCAGCGTGAGCTTAAACAGTGAGGGGTGTCCTGGAGATCTGTGCTATTGGGGAGACCTGTGTCCCGGTGGCCCCAGGCTGGTCCAGGCTAAATCCTCCTGCCTGCCGAATTTCTCCGTGTACATGTGCACGCTCGTGCATGTGTGACTGCCCTCTGTGCACGCGCCTGTTTGTAATTAAGCAGTTAATTGTGCCGCGTTCTTGATTAGCTTTGGGGGATGGAATGTTCTAGTGAGATGAGGTGTTGTGTACAGTTCAGAATCATTTAGAGAAATTGGAGCTAATTTTGCTGTCTGCGCTTATTACTGCATTAATTTAATTTGGGTTGCTTTTAGCTCATTAACACATCTAATTAATTCGTTGACATCACTATTAAGATGTCTCTTTGAAATTGGCGTCTCCAGATAATCAGGATGGAGAGGCTGCCACATCAGGCGCGGAGCTGCCTGGGAACACAAGGGGAGGGAGACGGCGACTAATGAATTTTCCATCAGAATCTCCGTTTGTCAGAGGCTCAGGGGCGGAGGGGAGTGGAGACAAAGGAAGGGGGGCCAGAGCTCCAGGCTGGCCTGCCGGGTCTTAAATATTGAATTGGTTATGAAAACAAACAGGCCCCGCGGAAGCATGCGGACAGAGCCAGGCAGTGTCCCCACTGCCAGGCCCTTGGTCAGTCCAGCTCTGCTGGGCTGAGTGCTTCTTGAGGGGAGAGTGGTGCTGGCCAGTCATCATCAGGGTTCGCTGGGATGGAGACTGTGGGGCCAGCCTGCCTTAGGGGTGGAGCTGGCAGGGACACCAGGGCACAGGTGCCACCCCTGTTAGACAGAGGGGAAGCTGAGGCCCAGAGTCTGAGCGTAGCCTGGAGTCACAGGAGAAAACAGGGACATCAGGTGAATAGACAGACCAGATGCACCCCAGGGAGGAGACTTCTAGGGCAGCTGTGGGTCGTACTGCGCACACTTGCCCTCTGTCTTGTGAAGGTGGTCACCCACAGGCCCTCCTGTGTGGAGCAGACTGGGGCCTGTGGGAGGGCAGGCATTGCAATGTATGTGAGGTGGGGCAGATGGGTTCTGAGCTTGGCACCTGCCATGGTGGGGCCTCCAGGGGTCCCTGAGCAACCTCCTACTTCTTCCTGTTCTTGTACTCCGCTGTCTCGCTCTCTTCTGGAAGGCCCTCCCCTTCTTCATCTTGGGCAGCATAAGCCCTACCTGTGTTCCAGAAAGTGAGCGCAGATGCCCCCTCCTCCAGGAAGACCTCCTGGATTTCCCCATCCAACTCTGGTGGACAGCAGGGGACGTGGCAGCCACATTTTCCTTATGTTTATCAAAGTAAGGGCTTCTTTATCTCCTTAAGAGCAAACTCAGGGACTCAGCTCGATTCCATGGTCCAAACATTTTCTATTCACTCATTCCACAAAGATCTATTAAGACCTACGGTGTGTTAGGCCTTGTGTCCGGAGCGGAGGGCACAGAAATGACAAGCTTCTTAGTGCTCACAGCCTCCTGGGAAGGCCCTACATCTTCCTGTCCCTTCTCCTTCGGGGCCACAGTGGAAAATAAGAGGATGAGCAGGGACAGAGTCATGGGGTGCCTTAGCCGTCTTTTTGAGGGTTGCTGCAGGGAAGACTTCATGGAGGAGGTGACTTGGAACTGGCATGAGAAGGCGAGCAGAGGCTCGTCGGTCGTCACATGAAAAGTGGAGGCATACAGCAGGCATTCAGTTATGTTAGTTGGCCCTGGCGCTCGGCCATGCAGATGTATATACTGGCCAGTGTGCTGTCGTGGGGCAGTGGGGACACTGGACACAGCTGTGCTCCAGGCCGGAACCCAAGGGCCTCCCACCCTGCCTCCCTGGGACAGTGGAGGGGGCACCCAGGGGATCTGGGTGGCTTCCCGGAGGCAGACGGGACCCTGAGGCCGGTTTTGGCACTGTGGGGCTGCCGTAACAGGAAGCATACTCGGCTAGGCCAACAGAAAGCCGCTCCTCGGCCCCAGGTGCCAGCAGGGCTGGGCCCCTCCCAAGTCTGCTCCCGGCCTCTGCTCTTCACGGGTGTCCCTGGTGCATGGCACATCTCCCCATCTCTGCCTGCATCTCCACCAGGGGTTCCCTTCTTACGAAGACGCGGTCATACTGGTTAGGGCCACCCTACTCCCATGTGACCTCATCTTAACTGTCAATCCGCACAGACCTTGCTTCACACAAGGCCACACTCGGGTACAGGGTTAGGACCTGAGCATGCACTGGGGCCATGGTTCAGCCCATAACTGCCTGAAGGCCTGGTTTTGCCCACTTACAACTTGACCTCCTGGACACAGATGGCTCCCCAGTGGCTCCCCAGGGTGCCCCAGAGTTCCTCCTGGACCCGTCTCCCCAAACAGCCCTCAGTCAGCATGCCCCGCAGCACACAGCCTCCAGGACAGCCTGTGTTCCCAGTCCCTCCTCCCATTCAGGCGACCCCACCCCAAACAGGCTCCGAATCCCCCACTTATCTGCCCAACTGGCCCTGGAGCTGCCCGGAGGCGACCCAGCCCTTGGAGCCTTGGTTCCGTCTCTGGATAACTGCAAACAATATGTGCATTTGGTTTGGGGGACTCTGCAGAGAGCCCAGATGACTGTCTGCCCCTCACCTTGATTTATCCCCTGTCCCCTGCTCCGGCCACACCTCCACCGTGCTGCGCCACCAGGGTGCACACCACCCACCCCAGGGCCCAGGCACCTGGAATGCTCACCCTCACCCTTCGCCTGCCCAGTCACCCTGCTCCCCGCAGCTCTCAGCTTCAAGCTGCTGCAACAGGTGACAGGTGGCTTCCTGACCTCCAAGCGGGTCTCCCGTCGGGCCCAGCCCCTCTCCGTGAGGGGTTTGTGTCTGGTTTATATCTGGTGACCTCACTTGTCTGTCTCACTGGGAAGGGACTCTAAGAGACAGGACCCCGTCGCTGGCTGAGTTCATGGAAGTCTCTGCAACCAGGGTGATGGGTGGGTCCTGGCCAGTCAGAACTGAGTTCACCTGAGAACAGGACCCCGAAGCCCCCACAGACCAGTGTGAGTTTTTGGAAACTGAAGCCTGGGGAGGTCTGGGGGTGCCCCGCGGCCGCTCCTCATGCAAGTGTCTCGCTGTTTGAACAGCCGGGCAGCAGTGGGAGTGCAGTCTGCAGGGCATGTGGCAGGTGCTCAGGAAGGACCCTGTGAAAGCCGGGGGCGGTGGGCCTCCACCTGCACCCAGGCCTCCTGGCCAGTCCTCTGGGACAGAGCCTGGGCTAAGGTAGGAGGAGGGCACAGACTGGCCCCAAGTGTCCTCGGTCATCAGCCTTGCAACCAGCAGGAATCAATAGCACCCATGTGAGTCAACACCCTGGCCTGCTCTCCCTCCTGCTCCCCAGCCTCAACCTCACTAGAGTCCAGGGTCCTGGTCCTGAGTCCTTCCTCCCATAGCCGAGAGACGTGGCGCCAGCTCCGGGGCCACGCAGCTGAGGGGCCCGATCCTGCTGGCCCCTCCAGCCCCCACTGCTCACCCCAGAGCTCCATCTAACCCCACTGCGTGAGGACACCAGAAGGCAGTCCTCTGCAAGCCAGGCAGTGGTTCCTCAACGGGAACCAAGGCAGCTGCTGACCTCAGACCCCACCTCCAGAGTGTGAGAAGCAAAGCCGGAGCCCCCGGCCTGCAGGGGTTTGTCGTAGCGCCGCCGAGCAGACTGGACGCTGCCTGGGTGGCCCCCTGCAGTCAGTCACCCCAGCCACTGCCATCTGCCAGGTGAACTCGTCCTCTGGTGGGTGGTGGCCACGCCTGTCTGGGCCTTGGGTGCCAGTCAGGGGTCCTGGGGAGAAGGAAGGGGGTGGGACAGCCCGACGTGCAGGTGTGCACACCTGGCCCCTGGTGGAGGTGTGGGCTGGCTCCAGGAGCGGGGCCAGCAGACACACTCTCTCAAGGCCCCGCGCTGCCTCCATGTCTGCGTCGCCATCCCAAGCTTCCTGGATGAACCCTTGAGCCTATATTTTGGAAGCAAAAGCTGATGGCTATTGGAGTCGGGGTGAGGAGCACAGCAGATGCTTGTGGCTACGTCCCAGTTCCCACAGGGTGCTTCCCGAGTCCCCTGAGTGCAGCCACTGACCGGGCCTCCTGCTCTCACTAGAACTGGGACTCGACACTGTTCTGACACAGACGAAAGGACCGACCTGTTTCCTGTGTCTCCTCTGGGGCCAGCCAGCCAGAGGGCGCCTGCCGCTCCCCTTCCCTGGCAACCAGGAGGCAGCGGGCCGAGTCAGCTAGAGGCTGGTTTCCTGTGGATTCCCTGCTCTGAAAAATGAAGCACAGATAAACATATGTGCGCACGAAGGAAATACACGCGACATTTGAGCAGGAAAATTGGCGCGTGATTAGGCGATTCTGCACGTAAAGTCCTCCTGCTTACACCCACAATGGGCAGTGCACAGCACAGGGGCCCTGGGGGAGTAGCAATTGGGCACAGCCCACAAACATTCCAGGGTCCCAGGTTCATGTCGTGGAGCTGGGGAGCAAGCAAGACGAACAGCTAAATAAAACCAGCACATGCTTTCTCCTCCTCTCTTCCTGCCTGCCTGCTCACCTTCGCTCCCGCCTGTGCCTTTCCTTTAAAAATACATATTCTAAATATGTAAGGTGAAGAGTATATTTCAAGCTTACTATGTGTTTATTTTTCAGAATGACGTTAAATGGCAAATAGCCCTGCTATTGTGTCAAGACTGCTGGACAGGGAAAGGACAGATTTCTCGGCACGGGGGACAGTGTGGCACACGAAGGGACGCCAGGACATGCACGATTCACGCACAGTGCACCGGAGATCCAAAGGCAACAGCACCCCAGCACCCCCGGACCTCACTGCTCCCCCTGATCCGCCGTCCTCATTGCTCCTCCAGGATCTCATCACTCTCTCCAGACAGCCTTTTTCATTCAACATTGTGCCTGTGATATTCGTCCTCTTGTCCGCCTCGGTTCTCTCTTCACTGCTGTTTAGTGGTCCATGGCGTGAAAGCCACAGTTCATTCATCCTTTTCCTGTGACGAATGCCGGTTGTTTCCAGTCCGTGCTCTGAAGAAAGTGAGGTCATGCCTGGACCCTGCGCTGCGTCAGCCCTGGAAGCTCTGCGAGCAAGACTGAGCCTCGCTTCTCTGCATCCTTTGGTGATTTTGTCCCGTGAACACCAGGTCTCACGTAAACCCAAAAGGAAGAGCCCAGCTCACCAGCTGCATGGCAGCATCTGGGCCACCATGGATGTGGGTCCAGTCATTGACACAAACGGTTTAAGTGACAATTACGGACATTACCTTTCTGCAATGGTTGCATGTCCATGTCAGTCCAGCCCCGGCTTAGAGATGGGATCCTTGGGGCTGGGAGTGGGCTTAGGGTCCCCTGGCGATCAGGCCCGTCTCCATGGCTCTCCCAGGCCCTCCTGCCCCACCCTCCCGGGAGCATCCAGCCCCTGAGCAGAAGCTCACCTGGGCAGGGGCCACCAGTCTGCGCTTACCTGCAGGGGCAGCAGCCAGGGCCCTGGGCCACCTTCCTGGGGCTGGGGGTCCCCACAGCTGGGAGAGGAGCAGGCTTTTGCATCTTCCAATTCTTGGAGGCTGGTTGGAAAGCGTCTCTTTAGCACTTCATTAAACACTTTAGTTTAATAATAACCCCGGGGGATTCCCACCGAACCATGTGGGCGGGAGCAAGCTGCACTGTCAATTAACCCAGCTCTCTCTGGGGGGCACTCGGAGGCAGAGCCCCCCGGAAAGTGCGCGTCTTTGCAATTAGACGCCAGACACAGCGGGCTGGTCACTCTGTATTGGTGCCCCATCGATTGGGACCTGCCACACAGGCCCCTCATTAATAAATGAGAGCTGGCTCAGAGCCGCTCTCTGGAGGAGGGATGACAAGTGAGGCCGCTGAGGTGGACACTGGCCTGGAGCCGTGGCCCTCACCCACCCCGCCCTATGATGCCTCGTGGGCTCCTGCTGGCCTGGCCTGATGTCTCTTAGCCCTGGTGGGCAGCTGGGCTCTGCGTCCAGGGCTCTCTGGGGCCTGAGTCCCTCCCCCGAGGTTCCCACCTGCAACTTCTCCAGTGCCTTCTCTACCCTCCCCCTCCAGACACCCCACCTGGTGGCTGAAGGGCTGCTTTCTAACCCCAGCCCACTGCTCACCTGGGGAAGTGTAGCAGGTGTGACCCACCCTGCACTGCACCGTGGGGCACAGGTGAGGGTTCCATCCAGGAGACCGTGACTGCTAGCAGACTGACCCTGGTGGATGGACTGAGAGGGGACAGGCCGTGTGCTGGGGAGTTGTAGGTCACGGAGGGGGCTGGGTGCCTTCTGGGCTGGGTCACCTCATCTGCTCTCTAGCATCAGTGCCCTCCCCTGAGCGGCGTCCACCAGGCCACCTTGACTGGGGGTGGGGTGGCAGCCCCTCTGGGAGGACCCCCGCCACAGGTAGGAGGGGAGAACTCACGTGGTTCTCGTGTGCAGTAGGGTCAGCCCGCCATGGTGCCCACCATCACCTCCAGAGGCCCCGTCCTGTCCCCATGCCACAGTGACCCTCTGCAACCCAAATTCAGGCTCCAACTCTTCAGGATGGTGCGGGTGCTGATATCCCCTCCCTGACCCAGTCCAGCAGCATGAGAGCTCAGAGGAGGTGACCAATGCCCATGACTGGACCATTTCTCCTCGGACTTCCCGCTGGCCTGCCAGTTCCCTCCAACTGCAGAGCAGAGCACCAGGCAGATGGGATGTCGGGGGCTGGACAGGGTGGCCAGCACCGTGCACCAGCCCAAGGTGCTCCCAGTGGGGCGTCCCCAGCTTGCCCTGACTCTGATCTCACGCATGTGACCCACTTCACTCCAGGGTTATCCCAAATGGCACTTAGCACACACATGGGGCTGTCCTGCTGCGCAGACTCAGGTGGGGCTGCCACGTATGACTTGACTCAGTCCTCTGTCCCTCAAGGCCTTGCAATTTTGGGAAATCACAGAGACTCCAGGGCACAAAGAAGCTGCACCCAATCTGCCTTGCATCCCACCCCGCTTTGGAGTGACCAGAGGGGAGGCAGCTGGCAGGGTGGCCTGTGGAGGGCCCAGCCCTCAGCCCCCTGCCAGCCCATGCCCGCCTGCTACGCCATGCCACTCTGTCTGCCCCAGGGCCCTGGCTGGCGGCGGGCAGCCCGACCATGCCAGTGGAGGCACTGTGTGTAAGGGGATGGCCATGTCAGGAGAGATGCCAGCAGCTGGCCGCTCTGCCAACCCCGGAGAGGAGACAGGATGCAGCCTCTGTCCCTGTCTGACAGGCTTTCCAGTCCCAGGTTCTCCAGACAGCGGTGTGGGGTAGAGTGGCTGCTCCGGCGTGGCTTCCTTCGAAGCCTCTTGAAGACAATGCACCCAGCCCACTGCCGAGGCCCAAGGGGAGAGAAACCGGCTACGACAGCCCGCCCCCAATCTGTGCTGCTTTGGGCAGTGCCCCAAGGGTGGACAGGGCTCCCCCAGGGTGGACGGGACTCCTCCCAGCGTTGACTGTGTTCCCCGCAGCGTGGACAGGGATCCCCCAGTGTGGACAGGACTTCCCCAGGGTGGACAGGGCTCCTCCAGGGTGGGCAGGGCTCCCCCAGAGAGGGCAGGGATCCCCCAGTGTGGACAGGACTCCCCCAAGGTGGACAGGACTCCCCCAAGGTGGACAGGACTTCCCCAAGGTGGACAGGGATCCTCCAGGGTGGACAGGGCTCCCCCAGGTTGGACAGGGCTCCCCCAGGGTGGACAGGGCTCCCCCAGAGTGGGCAGGACTCCCCCAGGGTGGACAGGACTCCCCCAGGGTGAATCAGACACTGCCACAAAGGACATCCAGCTCCACCTGGCTTCTCGGGTCACTGTTCTGAGGATGCTGGCCACCACATTGTGGAGACACTCACACGGCCTGTGGAGAGAACACTCGGGGAGCTGCTGAGACCTCAGCAGCCCTCCTGAGTGTGATGACACAGCCCCGTAGCTGTGTAGGATCTGCCCCAGAGCCACCCACTCACCCTCTCGCCTCTCCAGGCTCCAGCCACAGGCGCTGGAGCAGCAGTCGGGCTGCTGTGCCCTGAGTTCAGGGGCTGTTTGTTACACAGCGGTGGAGAGGCATCCTCGTAACAACACTGACAAGCGACAAGCACCTGACCATACTCGCCCTGCCTCCCGGCACGTGGCTGAATGAGCAGCAAACCGTTTTTAATAGTTGAGAAAAACCTAGGCTCAGAGAAGTTAAGTGTTTTTACTGAAGACACACAGCAAGGCCAAGATTGGACTCCGATCAGCCTGACCCCAAGCCCAGGCATGTCCCATCTGGCTCCAGGGGATTTGGAGCCACTAGCTGGGGTCCCATTTCCCCTAATAGGCTTGAGTGGAGGAAAATTTCAATCCAATAATACAAAACTGCAATAACCGTTATAATTAATTTATACAAAAGACATTACAAAATTACACTCTGTGCATCCCAATCCCATCTGTGAGGTGTGCCTGCTTCCCAGTTAAGCTGGGGTCTCATGAACACAGACGGGAAGAGGTATTTCAATATTACTTATAATTTTATATTCTCTCTAATATCTCTCATGTTAATTTCATTATGCAATACAGTCGGCACGGTGATGTAATTATTGAAAAGTAATTTTGCAATAAATGGATTTAAATGTGTTGGAGTCCGTTGTAAATTCAATCTCATGGTGAGGGTGGCGGGTGGGGCCGCCGGAACCTGAGAAGTCCTTGTGTCCCAATCTGGGAGTCACCTTACACCTGCCAACCAGAGCCCAGCCACTCCCCATCCTCCTGGCTACTGCACCACCCGGATGTCCCACACTTGGGACCCTTCCTCGGTGCCCTGTGTCCCCTCCCAAGAAGCCCAGCCCAGCAGCCAGTGTGCCAGCTTCTGCGGCCCTTTGTTGAAGACCCCAGAATCAAACCCAGAGCCCAGTTTCGACCCCGCTCTCCCCACTCAGTGGGGAACCCCCTCCCTGACCCCTCTCTGCCCCAAACACCATTGTGCTTGTGTTGTACTCTGCCCCCAGATGTCCCCCAGATGAATGCCTTCCACTCTGAGCAGCTTCACCAGCCACGTGAGCCGGCATGTGAGTCTGACACAGCTCCCAGAGGTCATTTTAAGGTCCATTTGTGGGTCTTTTTCTAGGCTCTGGCTCTTGTCACCCCCACAGCACCTACTGTGTTCTACTCTGAGGTCACCCCAGAACGTCCCCGGGCTCCCTGCATGAGCTGAGCTGGTAGGGGGTAGCTGAGCAATGCCAAGGGTTGGGAGTGAAGTCTCAGAGCAGAGGAGCACAGTGGTGGGGAGGCACACGGAAAAAGGCCTGTGCCTTGGGAGGAAGGATATGGTCTCTGACTTGACGGAACACGCTGCATCCTGCCATTGGGGTCCACCTTCCCAACGGTCGAGTGTGAATTATGGGAGGGGCTCTCTCCGGGAGTTAATTAGGCTAAACTATGGAGGGTGATGTTTCCCTGGTCCCACAAATGCTGGGGCAGCAACTCATCCTATTTACATTCCATCAGCATCATGAGCATTGCCAAGGCAGGGTCTCTGTAGTCACCTGGCCTCACCTATCTGTCCATGTATCCATGCATCCATTCTTTCATCTATCCATCCACTTGTCCATCCATCCATCCATCCATCCATCCATCCATCCATCTTTTCCATTCATCCATAATCTTCCATCCATCTATACATCATCCATTCATCCACCAATTCATATATCGTCTGTTCCCATCATACATCCTCCATCTATCCATCCCCCATCCATCCATCCATCACCTATCCATCCTCCATTCATCCTCCATCCATCATCCATCCCCCATCCATCTACTAATCCATCCATCATCTATCCCCATTCATTCATCCTGTATTCATCCATTCATCATCCATCACCATCCATCACCTATCCATCTATCCATCCACCCACCCATTCATTCACCTCTTCTTCCATTTGTCTGTCCATCTGTCTATTTGTTCATTCATCATTTCCGTTAGTCTGTCCATCCATTCCATTATCCATCCATCCATTTCTTCCTTCCTTTATTGGTTCCTCCGCCATCCATCCATCCATACATCCATCTGTCCACCCAGCCATTCACCTCATTCATACATCCATACATGCATCCATCCATCCATTTACTCACCCTAATACCCACCTGTCCATCCATCTCTCCTTCCATTAGTTCATCTGTCCATCTGTCTATTTGTCCATCAATTCCACTAGTTAATCCATTTGTCCATCAATTTCTTCCTTCCTTTATTGGTCCATCCATTCATTCACTCACTCACTCATCCATCCATTTGTCCATCCATTCCATTTTTCCATTCATCTGTCCACCCCATTTGTCCATTCATCTATCCATTCTCAAAACCCTACCCGAACACCCCATGATTCCTGTCTCCGTGGGCACAGAGGTGAGGGGAAGGGTTCCAGTGCCCCTCTTCATCATTTCTGGAACTCTCTGCTCGGGCTGGCACCATAGCCCTCCCTGTCACAGGCCAAACCAAATCTGCATTTGTTCCTGGGCGATGTGCAAATTGGCACCTCATTGATTATTAATGAAGTGCTAATTGCTCTTTGCAACCAATTTTGATGCAAATGCAGCTGGGGCTGTTTGCACAATTTTGCAGGTTGGGATTTACATCGGCTGGGACCTGGGGCACCGATGGGGACATGGGAACAGGGACAAGGGGCCCTTTACAGTTTGCAAAGCCCCACTATGCCTCACAAGTTGGATGATGGCAGAGTTGGGGTGCATGACACCTATTGTCTCATGGAGCAGGCTGAGGGTCACACAAAAGTCACCTTTTGGCCCCAGGCTGGTTGGGCCATCTGAAGAGTCCTTGAGCCAGGGCCTGGGTGCTGAGGGACCCTGGGAGTCATGAGCGCCTGTGGTTGCCATGGATGCCCACCTGGGCCCAAGGCTCCAGTGTGAACTTCATGCCCACCAGGCTGGGAGCATGGAGCAGGGCCTGCATGGTGGCCCCCGGGGTGTGGGCTGGAGCCGTTCTGC
Source organism: Solenodon paradoxus (assembly GCA_004363575.1). Lineage (NCBI taxonomy): Eukaryota > Metazoa > Chordata > Mammalia > Eulipotyphla > Solenodontidae > Solenodon > Solenodon paradoxus. The sequence continues at coordinate 19,348 of RJWH01004488.1, read as the reverse complement.
CCTGGGCCCTCGCCTGGGGCTCAGGAGGGAGGTGTTGACGCAGAAACAGCTTCTGGAGCCTGCGGTCGCCTGGCTTCATCCTGTGGTTGCCCAGCAACGGGGCTCAGGGCTGTCCCAGCGGCAGAGGACTGACCCCTGGGGATGGGGACACTATCTGGTGACACTTCAGAGGCTGAGGGGCAAGCTCCAGAGCAGGAAGAGTGTGGTGAGACAGAGTAGGGTGAGACAGGCCGACCACACCCCAAAGTCCCTGCCTCTGGTCAAGCGCCTCCCATCCCAGCACATCCGCCAGGAGATGACATAGGCCTCCCACCCCAAGGGATGTCACTCTGCTCCCCATTCCTGCGGGTGGATCTGAGCATGAGCGCCTGGCACAGGGGCGGGAGATGGAGGCTGGGGCACGTAGTTCTGGGTCACTGAACAGTGACAGAGCCATGACCTCAGCTGTAGCAGACCTCTCCGCTTGCTACAGGCCAGTGTGGGTGGTCTCACGGGCCAGTGGCACTGACGGGTCCCCCTGCCCTGTGCACCATTGCCTTACCAGTCCAGCGCCAGGCAGTGAGGCAGGCAGAGCGTGCGGAGGGTGGATCTAGGGTTGGCGGGCATTGTGGGAAAATCCCTTTGGCTCTACACCCTCAGGGGCTGTGAGCAGGCTCTGGTATGTGCCCCTCACTTGCGGCTGGAAAGATCCCCTCCACCCCTTCCTTATAAGCTGCCTTATAAGCTGGATGCCAAGAAAGTATTTGCCCAGAGTCAATGGAGGAGAACCACCAGCCCCTACAAGCAGCCCAGGCTGCAGCCCGACCCTTGAGTGGGGGTTGATGGACAGTCGAGCAGAAGGGGCGCTGCGCACCCGACCTAGTTCCCAGAGGGGGTGGCGGGGACCGCTGGGACCCCAGCTGGAGTCCCTGTACATTGGTGGAGAAAGTGGGGTGTGGGACTGGCAGCAGGGCCCTGTGGCCCTGGAAACGGTTCCAGATCCGTCGGAGCCTGGGGAGGACAGGGGTCGAGGGACACCCTGGCTCTGTGGGGGTCCCCACTGTCCAGCCTGGCTGGGTTGGCCACACACCCCAGCCACACCCCACTGTGTGGCTGAGCTGCTGTGAGGAGAGGAGATGGTGTGCTGCCTGGCTGGCGCCTCTCAGGGTGAGTGGGGAACCCATCTTCTGGGCTCTTAGCTCACGGGGGTTCAGCTATACCGTCAGGGGGGAGACAGAGAGAGGAGAACAGGGAGGGCCAGAGACAGAGACAGAGGGGCCTTCACTGCTGGAACAGGCCGATCGTCACCATCTTGCTGGGTGTTGGGGCCCCTTGCTGGCGTTGGACTGTCCCTCAGAGCCACAGATTGTCATCACACAACTGTCAAGTTCCATCACCCAGCCATGATGCTCCTCTGCAGGTGAGGTCTGACGGGACACCGAGGACCGAATCTGACCCACAGCCTGCATGGAGTGCCAGCGGCTCCGGCAGGCCATGGAGCGCGTGCTGGCCGGCTGGAGTCAGGCAAGCATCGAGGTGCTAGACAAAGACAGGAAGGTTTCCTCCAGGTCAGGCACTGGCAGCGGGGTCAGCTCCAATCCTGCAGCCAAGGCAGCACATCCTGGGGGGCCTTCAGAAGCACCCCTCCTGCACAGCAGCATCCAGGTGGGGCTTCAGTCCACTGAGAAATTGGTGGATGGGCATTGGGGAGGGTCTGTCCCCCAGGGCAGGTGGGAGGACCCCCTCTGTCCTCCAGGTCACCAGTCTGTGGGCCGGGCGTGTGTGGAGGCGGTTTTGTCTGCTGAGGGGACAGGGATGCTCAGGTGCTGTACTGAAGAGAGGCTTCCCACCAGCCTTCACGGAGGAGCCGGATGCGTGTCGCCTGCTTTCCCCACCTGTGGGAGCAGCCCATCCAGAAGGCTTAGAAGCCAAGCCCCACAGCCCACGTCTGCTGGCCCTCAGCTGCGCCCCTGGATGCTGCCTTTTCCTGGCGCCATACTCCGGCCCCCGAGGGCGACATTAGGTTTCTGGTCATCGGGATGTGCTGCCGGCAAGTTCCGCCACATCAGGGGTGCTCATCCCCAGAGGCCCATTGGCCTGAGAACCACATTCCACAGAGAAGGCTGCGTGCAGCTCTGGGGGCAGCTCTGGGGGCAGGGAGCCGGGTCTGGGAGTCAGGGCTCCTGCTGGGTGCTGGGCCCCATAGGCTCCCACCTGACGGAGGTTGCTGCTTCCAGTGCTGGTGCGGCTGAGGAATCAAGGGATCGGAATCGTCTTAGCTCTTTGTCCCCAGGCTCCCAGCTACTGCTCTGTGGCAGCAGGTGCGGGGCTAGGGGCTGGGGCAGAGGGAGGGAGTAAGAGACCTGAGGTGCGGGAATGAGGAGCCCTGGGGTGCCTCCCTGCTGTGCTGCACAGGGTGCGGGTCCCCGTCGCAGGCCCCACTGGACATTTGGAAGCACCCCGGGGCCTGCCTTCTCGGTGGCACCACAGCTGGCAGGGCGCCGAGGGCGTTGCAGAAGATGGGGGGAGGGACAGGCAGAGGGCTTAGAGCAGAGACCCAACTCCATCCTTGGGGTGCCCTTCAACCCCTCCCCCATCACTCCTTTCACTCACCTCTGCCTCCCTTCCCCCTGCACCCCATCACAGCTCAGCTCTGCAGGTGGAGGCTTGAGAGGTGGGAAGGGGTGTCTTTGGGATAAAACCTTGGGGGCCAGGAGAGGTGGAGAGTGGGGGACGAGTGTGTTTTAAATACAATGCATACAAAAAAGTAATAAATATTTAATTTTATTTTATTAAATACCAAATTGGTGACGGCTGACACTTTATTAAAGTGTCAGAGTGAGTGTTCGTACACTCTAATTACTTATTCTAACAAGGCGGGAGTGGCGCGGCGGGCTGCCTGGGTGCGCGGCGAGGGCGCCCCGTTAAGTCACACCTATTAAACTATTATTTGCACCTGGAGGCATCTCATTAATACCTTCACCAGAGCCTTCACAGGCCTCTGTGGGCGGACCCTGGGCGCTGAGGGGAGAGGTGCCCCAGTCCACCCTGGCGCAGCCCCCAGACCGGCAGGCCTATAAAATTAATAACGCTCTCCACCTAATTGAATTCCTGGCAGGAGGAGCCGCCGCTCCTGGCTCCTGTGTCCGGGTTCTAGGGGAGGTCCCCAGGCCCCAACCCCCAGCCCCCGGAAGGCCCAGCTCTTGGGGCAGTGCTGCCTGAACTGTCCTTCCAGGACCTGGTCACCCTGCGTGGGCCCGCTGTGCCCACCAGGGGCAGGGGGCTCATAGTCCTGGACCAGAAGGGCAAATCGGCTCTGGTTGCAGCTCTCTGTGGCTCAGCCCCCTGCCAGCCCCTCTTCCCTCTGGCTCAGCCCCCTCATTAGCTTGCAGGCCGCTGACCTGTGTTTCTGCTTCTGTGTCTCTGCCCACAGGGCAGCTCATGGACCCCTCTCAAGGGCACCGCACCCTCCACAGAGACCTGACCTCTAGAGACCTGTCTAGCAGGAGTTGACATGCAGAGGGCTCGGCTCCCGTCGAACACCGTCACCTATCTCTCATCTATCACCTATCCTCCATCTATCAGTCTATCACCTATTATCTATCATCCATCCATCACCTATCTGATAACTATCACCTATCATCAATCATCTGTCTATCCACCTATCTCGATCTCTCCATCGGTAATCTATCATCTATCCATATGACTCTATCATCTACTGAATTGTAAGGGCACGTGTACATTGTAAAAATTAGGAAATTCCAGAAAGCGTGCAAGAGAAAATAGAATTTCACCTGCAAACAAGCTCAACAATAGTGTTTTGTGGCCATCAGGGGACATGTGTCACTGAGTAACAGCCCCAAAGCTGCTCACGTCCCTGTTTCCAGGGTGCGTCAGGATGACCTACCTGGAACCCTGCCGCATCCCCATCTCTGGGGTTGTTAGAAGCAGGAAACAGGCGGCAGAAACCAGGGAGACTCTGGGGCCGGGGGCCGGGCACAGGGGGCCATGGAAGCTGGAGGGTCCAGGCCACAGCGTCCCAGAGCCCAGAGGGAGCCGGCCGACTCCTTTAGACTCTCAGCTCCAGATGGACGAGGCTGAGGCTGAGTGTGTCGTTACTCAGTTTGGGGAACACAGCAGTAGAGATGGGCACAGGCCTGGCGGAAAGGGTGCCTGGCCCAGTCCTGTCCCTCACCGCATGGGTGGACAGAGTGGGTCCCACATTGTCATCATCCCACAGAGATGTCGTGATGTCCAGTCAGGGCAGCACGTGTGTGCACACTGCTGTTAGACATTCCCACCGTTGACTCTGAAAACTTCATCTCCCGAGCGGAAACTCTGCCCCATAAACCCGCCCTAGCCCCTATGTGTCCAGTGTCCCGAGCCCCCTGCCCGCTGAGGCCAGCCCTTTTCCTCCAACAGTGTGGCCATCAGCCCTCACTTTCAGGCAGCCCTTGCTAGAGGCGGCTGCATGAGGGGCGCTGCTCCCTTGCACTTGAATGTTCAGAATCCCGGGCCAGGGTTAGGGGTCAGGCAGGAAGTTCCAGTCAGGAGGGTCCTGCTGACCCCAGGGGCAGCGCAACCACCGTCTGGGCTCCGTCTGCACACCCTGCCTCCTTCCTGGGACCCAGGCTCCCCAGAGACCTTGCGGCCTGAGGGGCAGGTGAAGGGGACGGAAGGGACAGGCTGCGCTGGCCCGGGTGCACTGGACTGCATGCCTCTGCACACATCCCTCCGGTCTCCAGCCGCCTCTGTGCTCTCTCATTTCCTCCTTCAGCCCTATAGTGCTATTTCTTGAGTCCCACTGTCCCTAGCCCGCAGGGTCCCCGGGTCTGCTGGGGCGACCCGAGCACACCAGAGGCGGGTGAGAATCCACCACTGCGCAGAAGTGCTCCAGCCGCCCAGTTAGGGGCAGCGCCGGGAGGGGCCGCTGGGCTCTTGTTTAGAGAGGAGAGAGGCACCGTTTATAAGTACAGCAGCTCCTAAAACCGCCGCCTCTGCCCCAAATTAAAGCCATAAATTGTCGGGTCAGTGAAGTCACTGAATGAGCGGGCACCAGCTGGCAAACCAGATGCATCAGGAGATGCCAGACCAGCGACAGGATGGTGTTCTCCTGATGAGAGAGTGGTAGGACCTTCCCGGGCCGCCTCCCTCCCCACGGCGGGCACACCAGAAGATTCCAAGGGTAGAGAAAGGCTAGGGAAGAGCACCCCGTCCCCCTGCCCCATCGTTCTCTATTGTGATAAAATACACAGAACATGACATTTACCACATTCTCTCTTTCAGGTCCAGCTCAGGGGCATCAAGCACATTCGCACTGCTGTGCAGCCACCAGTCTCCAGAACTCTCTTACCTTCCAGACTGACGCCCTGTCCCATCAACACCCCGCCCGGCACCTCTACCACCTCTCTCTCCGCACCTGCCCCTTCATTTTCAAAGGAAAGGCACAGGCAGAAATGAAGAGTGAGACAGCCAGGCAGGAAGAGAGAAGAAAAAGAAGCATTTTACTTATTTTATTTAGCTGTTTAGCTTGGTTGCTCCCCCAGCCCTGGAATGTGAACCTGGATCCTTGGGATGTATCCCGTGGACAGTGCTGGCCAGGAGCCGTGGACCTAACCACTACTGCACCAGGGGCGCCACCGTCATCCACTTTCTGTCTCTGACTGACGCCTCCAGGGGTCCCCTTAAGTGGCTCACACGGGACTCGTCCTTCTGAGTTCGGCCTCCTTCACTGAGCACTGTCGCTAGGAGTCGCCAGCGTGGTAGCAGATGTCAGGATGCTCTTCCTTCTTTTTTTTTTAAAGAAAGATCTTCATTTTTTACTTTATTTAGTTGTTCACGCTGGTTGTTTCCCACTGGAACTGGGACTCGAACCCAGGTTATGTGGCTTGTGCTCCTTCAGAGGCAATTGACCTAACGCTACTCCACCAGGGTGCACCAGGATGTCCTTTTTAAGACTGAGCGATGGTCCACTACGTGGACGGACACATTTTTCTCTGTTCCACCCCCCTGCCCCCACCATTCGTGGTCACTCTGGCTGCTTCCGCGCCTCAGCCGTTGCGAGTCGGGCTTCTGTGAATCTCTCTTCCAGACCTGCTTTCAGTTCTTCAGGTACAGAATTGCTGGACTCGAGGGTGAGTCTCATTTGATCTCTCAAGGAGCTGTGCCCTTTCCCGTCCCTGTGGGGTGCACGGTGCTGGCATCCCCCCCACGCCTGTACGTCTCCATTTCAGGAAGGAGGGTGGCCTCTCCCAGCTCCGAGGGTGAGTGCCTGGCTTTCCGCGGGGCTCCAGGGAAGCCCTGCCTCCTGCGCGACTGGTGTCTCTGGCAGCCCTCTCCAAGCCTGTCCTTTCCTTCTGAGGCCAGAGAAGCCTTGTTTCCCGGCCTCCCTTGCAGCTAGATGCAGCCACGTGACTGAGTGGTGGCAGATGAAATGTGAGCAGAGTGAATGAACCAAGTCAGGCCCTGAAGACTCCACTTCTTGTGAGCCAAGAGGCTAAAGCGGGTCACCTCGAGTCTCTCAGGACCGATCTCCTGTGACAGCCACTCTGAAGGTTATTTTGATTCAAGGGAAATGGAGGATAACCCTGGAGACAGAGAGTTTCTCCAAACACTTTAGTCCTGCCCTTAACCAAAGCTGCCTTCTGTCTCCACACCCTCAAATCCTCCCTCTCCCTAATCTAAAGTGGTCATTGCTCCTTATACCCTGAGAGAATGTAGAAAAAGAAGAAAACCCTATCCTTACTTTCAGAGTGAAGCCACGTGAAGAGTCTTCCTCTCTCCTGACGCCCAGGCCCCTTCCTCAGGCCTCAGCACAGGAGCGAAGTCATGGATCTGCCCCAGCTACCTCAGAATTACCACCTGAACATTCTCTTATGCTTGGGTTTTTCTCTTACTAAAAAGAAAGACTGTTCTCCTCCCTCTCATTCCTGGAGGCCAGCCAGACCAGTACAAGGGATCCAAGGCCTTTAATGTGGGACCCCAAGATGGAAGGAGCCCCATCCCTGACTTTCCACAGATGAGCAGACTGCCAAACAGCTGCCTGGACCATCCATGAGCAAGCCATAAACTTGGATTTGAGGCAGGACATACAATAGGGTTTGTTGTTCATACAGGCAGCAATATTTATCCTCAAGCACAAGGTTGTGGCTGTGTCATGAGTTAACCTGTGCACAGCCCCTTCCTCAGACACTCAGGCAGACATGCTTAGAAATGCTTTGTGTGGGCAAAAAAATCCTCCAAATTTTGCATTCTTTAGGTTGCTGGGGACAGAAAACTGACCTAAGCAAAAGAAAGAATCTGTCATTTCATTTAAGTGAAAATTCAAGATTCTGGCTTCAGGCACAGCTTGATCCAGGAGCTCCTAGGAGGTCATCAAGACTGTGTCTCTTTCCATCTGATGTTTTCTATGTTGGTGTTAGTGGTTGATGGTGAGATGGTTGCCTTAACTCCAGGTCAGAATAGGGTCTGGTGGTCACCAATGACTCATCGGTCTGGACTGGGTCAGAAGGTCATCCCTGCACCTGCCATGTGGCCAAGGTAAGGTCTGCTCACTCCAGCCTGCCTGGTGCCCAGCATAGGGCCTGGACTCTGCTGAGCCTCAGCCACCCCATCTGTCAAATGGGCATGTTAATAAGACCGCAACCTTGTCTGAGGGGCCCAGGTCAGCCGCACAGTCTCTGAACCAGCCCTCTCATCCCTGCCTCCCTGGTTTGACCTTGAGCAGAGGGCATGAGTCCGGGCATGCTTTCTCCGCAGAATCCCCCAGAGCCGAGGGCACGCCTGCAGCCCCAACAACAGTCCTGAACACACAGCAGGGGCTCGATAAATGCTTGTCAAATCAACATCTGAGTGTGTGTGGTTCCAGAGGTCAATGCTGGAGCTGGCAGACAGGTTGAGAGGGAGAAGAATTTACTCAGAATGAGTAACTCTTTGGGATTCCAAAGACGAAGTGGCTACCCATGGAGCTCCCCAGAAGGGGTAGCCTCCCAACAGCCACCAAGTCCCCTGCAAGGTCCTTGCCACAGTTCTGGGTCTCTGCACCTCCATAGCTGCGTGGAATGGAGGCTGGGAGCTGGGCCAGTTGCCTGCAGCCACCTGGTTTGTCTGTGCTGAACCCCAACACTGGGTGGGCTGTGAGCACTGGGCAGGGAGCCTTCTCCCTCCCCAGGCCCCGCCCCACAGAAACATCCCAGTCTGATCAGTCTATATAGAGGCTGAGAGGGGGCTGCCCACCACCCTGCTGGCCCCACGGCGGACAATGCACGCAGGGAGTCACGGGCAGGTTTAGACAGGACTGTTCAAAAACCCTTCCTGCAAGTGCCCTGGAAAAAACATCTTCCCCGAGACTGCTGACTCCTGCCCTCTCTGCTCGCTGCCTGTCTGTCCAAGTTCCTCTGATTCTTCCCCACGTCGGCTTCGAGGCCCATCTGTGTGCCTCTGTCTCCTTTGGGCAGCATGTCTCTCCCTCTCCATCCGTCTCTCTGTCTGGGGATGGCAGTGAGCTGGCAGCCGAGAACTATGCCCATCTCCCCACATGTCATCTTTCCCTCTGCCTCCTCTGCAATTTCCTGTCCTTGAAGCCATGTCTTTTCGGGGCCGACCCCGCGATGGTGGCAGGGTCTGTTGTATTCCCAGAGCCCTCAACCCCTCCCCCCACACTCGGAGAAACGTCCTCAGACAAGCAGGCCGGAGGGGGACCGCCCAGGACACTCGGGGTCCCCATCCCTGCCTCCTCCTCCCCCCCAACCTCGACATCTCTGCTGTCCACACTGCTCCTGGGTGGAAGAGTGGTCAGACCGCACCTCAGAGAGGGAAAGTGAAGTCCCGAGTCACACAGCAGCTCACGCCTGCAAGTCCTAGCCCCTGCTGCCCCGGGACTCTCACACGGGGCCCCTTCCTGCCGTCTGCACCGGACAGACTCTTATTTGCTTGCTCCCGGCCTCAGTGTCTGCGCCTGTAAAGTGGGATCAAGCACGCACAGCGCTGGGGGTGAGGGCAGCCTGGGGTCCCGCCTGCCGCCGGCAGGGGGCGCCCCCCGCCGCTCAGGCGACTCGGCGGGCGAACTCGCAGTGAATTTGCTCTTCTTTTCATCACCCGCCCCGCGTCCAGCTGCTCCTGTCAACACCTTCTTATAGCGTGTAATTCATCGGCCCACTGACAGCTGGAGCCGCCCCTTCGGCCGCTCCGCACCTGGGGCTGGGCCGCTGGGAGGGGCCGCGCTGCAGCACTCACGGACAGGGCATGGGGAGTGGGCAGGGCACCCTGGCTTCCACCCTCCACACCCAACCTCCTGTCTTGGAGTCGCTGGAGAGGGGCTCATGTCCATCTGCCACCGCCACTCCCACCCCCAGCTCGCCTCTGCCGGGACTTCTCACCTGGCTGATTTCGTCCATCTGGCGCCCACTCGAGGGCAGGGCACCAACAAATAAATAGAATTACTCTGCCAGGGCAGAGGCACCCACCTGCCTCAGTTTCCTCATCTGGGAGCAGGGAGGGTATCAGCACCGGCCTGGAGGCTGCCCAGGAGTGGGGCTTATTTCTCCCTTTGGTGGTTGGGCCGCCCTGCTCTGCCATTGTAGAGTGAGGGGGAGAGCACAGGAGTCTTTCTGCCCCCAGGGGCTGTGTTCTTGCCATGTCACATGCCCTCTCTGAGCCCCAGGAAAGAAGCAGGTGGCAAAGCTGCCTTCCTCCCCCGGCAGGAGATTGCGGGGGCAGGGGGGATGAAAGCAAACCCTAACCCCCATCCCAGATGAGCATTCCCCTCTAGCACTCCTTTCTCACGCCCTCTGCTGCGTTTTCCAGGGCAGACACAGTCATGCTGAAGTGGACGGGGCTCCGTTGTCCCTTGGGTGATGGAGGCCGGGAAAGCTGAGCAGAAACCAGCCCCTAAGCCTGGCTGGAGGGACAGACCAGCAGGACAGCCCCGAAGACCGTGATGCCACAGATGGGTGCCCACCCGACAGATTGGAAAACTGAGGGTAGGGGGAGACAGAAGGCTGTGCCCAAGGGCAAGACTGTGGCGAGAAAGACAGTCCTGCAGTCCCCACCAGCCCCCACATGTCCCAACCCGGTGGGAAGGGGCCTGCGTGGGGGCTGCAGCGCCCAGCTCCCCACCGTGATTTATGAGGGACTCCACAATGTTTGTGTCTTCTTGGAAAGCAATTTGGAGACGGGAGCTTTGATGGTGGAATCCAGCCTCTGGGAACCTCTCCTCTGAGAATGATCCGAAAACCATACCAGCCTTCAGCACAGAGATGTTCAGAGCAGCGTTTACAACCGCGGAAAATCGCTCCCCGCAGCGCCTGGAGGAGGCTGGGGGCTGGTGATGGCCCAGGCCAGGCCCGAGGGGCAGGCAGGCAGCACGGTGCCTGGAAGCCACTTGCTGGCAGGCCCCGTGGAGGGGTGGAGGGCCTCGGTCCCTGGTCCGCTGGCTGGGGAGGGACTGCCCTCCCGGCTCCATTAGCGCGCTGTGGTGATCGTCAGAGAAACCAACATCATTTAAACAGCAAATTATTTAAAGCCCCATTTGTATACTGAAGTATTTATGAGTGAGATGATATGGTGTTTGGGATTTGTTTTAAAACTCACTCCAGATGTATTCCTGCATTACTCGTGCAATCAACAAGGAAGTTTAATAAAAACCCACCATGTGTGGTTTTGGGGGGGAGACTGCACCGGCCTTGGCAGGGGCTGGGCAGCACCCACAGCTGGTGTGGCTCGTCCAGAGCTGGGTGTGCTGGCACTTGGCCATCTGGGGCCGGTTTTGCTCCCACAGAGCCTGCAGGTGGGGGTCTGGGAGGAAGAGATGAAGGTCTCTCTGCAGAGGCAGGAAGGAGGGCTGGAGGGAGACTCGGGTCAGGTCTAGGCCTGCAGGGATGGTGTCTCTGGGCAGCACCAGGCACACAGTAGGGACTCTGGACCCAGAAATGCTGGACCTGGGACAAAGGAGAAGGGAAGCCCAAGCCAGACTGATTTGTGTCCAAGTGGCGGACAGGTGAGGACAGGCCAGAGTGGGGTCTCTGCTACGCCCAGCTCCCTCAGGATGGCACTTGGTTCGTTTTCCCTTTGGGGCCCTGGGCCCCTTCAGGAGCTGGCAGTCAGGCTGACCACAGTGCAGGGTTTGGGGACCTGCCTGCCTCCCTGGCAGGAGGGGCTTCCTTGCCCTGTGGCGACCGTCTTGTGCAGTCTTCCCATGGCTTACGGGCTAGGGGCAGCTGGGCCCAGATCTTCTGACCCCAGCCCTCTTCCTCACAGGAGAAAGATGAGCCAAATGACCTGGCGGTCAGTCCAGCTCACAGCCGGGCCATTACTTCCCACACATCTTCATCGCTGTTTCATTGGAAAGCGGGCACACCCCGTGAAGCAGCCTGTGTGAAGGCAGCGCTGTAAGGCTCCACCCGGGAAATCAAGTCTCAGAGACGGGGCCTGGGGTCCCTCTGCCAGAGCAGGCCTGGAGACCCCAGTGCTCACGTGTCTGCCCAGCATCCAAAAGGGGTCTAGGGTCAGAGGAGACTGGAGAGCCTGCTGTGGCGGGCACCCCGTGGCCAGCAGAGCACAGCTTGGGGCCGCTCTGTCCCCCTGCTCTCGGCTCAAGTTATAGAGGTCAGTGAGCCAATGTCCACTTGGCCTTGGCTGAGAAAGACCGGGTCCCTGGTGGACAGTGTCCCACCTGGCACAGCCAATGAGGAGCCATGTGAAGAGGGGCGCTCGGAACCCCTAGCCTTCTGCAAGAGCCCCGAGCAGGAGAAAGCCAGGAGTGTCAGAGAGGCCCCGGGGACACGGCAGGGGGCACCTGGGAGACAGCTGTCTATCCTCCGGCCCTGGGGGGTCAGGGGGGCGGTCTCTGAGGCCCTCCTGAGACTTCCAGGCTTTGTCACCAGCATACGCACTGTCATGGGGCACTGTCATTGGCGCCACCCACCCCAGCAGTCTCTCCATGCAGACCAGGCCGGGAAGAGTTAAGTCCTGGCCTCCCCCCAGCACCAGGCTGATCCCCTGAATCCTCTTTTAATTATTGTGTTCTGAGGAGGCGGGTGCTTGGGCAGGCAGGTCTGGGCCCTGTGGACAGTGCTCAGGAGGGGAGATGAGGCCCCTCCTTGCCACAGGGCACCCACATCCTGCCTGAGGTAGCTGGCTACTCTGGTCACCGGTGGGCAGCATCAGCCAGGCCCCCTCCACTAGTCAGCCCGGTGCCGAGAGGTCAGAGCTGGTGAGGAAGCTACAGCTCCTGGTGGAGCCACCTGCAACCAGACCCAGGTGACAGATGCAGAAACTGAGGCTGGAGCGGGAGCCAGACTCACCCGCCCCTCACTGCGGCTCCTGCAGAGCCTGCCTGCAGCCTAGTGGTCCCTGCAGGCAGGGTCCACATGGATCCCGGCCCCGGCCCAGACCCTGCCCCAGCACCACGTGGAAGTGGGGGTGCGGGCCTTTCCGCTGACCGGGACAGGCTGAGCCGCGGTGAGGGGGTGGCAGTCCCTTCACAGCTGTTTTATGCTTCATTCTGTTTCAGTGTTTTGCACTGTCACCATGTGTAACCTTCACCCGCACGCAGTGAGACAGGTAGAGCTTGTGTCCCGCTTTACAGGTGAGGATGCCAAGGGCCCAACATTGGCAAGTGGAGGGCGGAACCTGAGGGGCCCCAAGAGGTGCGCCATTTCAGGGGGCAGAGCCTTGCCCCACTGCTCGGGGGAGGCCCAGCGCCTCTGGTGGAGAGAGGTGCGCCCATGGGGGTATCGTGGGGCATTGTGGCTGGGGTGCAGGGGGCCTGGAATGATGGGTGAGTCTTCCCAGCAGGAACTGGCCCTGTCGGGGGCTCTGGGGGTGGCTGAGCCCCAGGAGGGTGAAGGTTCTAGGGAAACCCCCAAGTTGAGGCCCTTCTGGGGTGTTGTGGGGGTCAGGATTTGAGGGACCATGGCGCCGGCTCACAGTAAATCTGAATGGGACCACTGGGTATCCCTAGAGATGCGACTCGTTCAACAAACCCTTCTGACACCAACTTGGCCTCACTGACACCCTGGGAACCAGGCCTCCCACTGTTCTCTGCGTCCGCAGAGGTGGGAGTCCCCACTCGGCTTCTTGGAGAGGAGCGGTGTAGGCCCCCCCGGTTCGGGGAGGGCCCCTGGGGTTCAGGGTGAGGGCCCAGCTCAGGGTCCAGGGGAGGAGGCCAGACCCCAGAAAAGAGGGCTCTCTGCCAAGGATGGCTCCTTCCGCACAGTGGGACCCCTCCCCAAAGCCTTGCCTCCTTTAGGCCTTAGCACTAGGCCGTTGCTGCAAGGCGGGCTCAGGGGGGACAGCTGCCGGTTGTTTGTCCAGAGGAAACCCCGAGGATTGAATTTGTCCATAGCACAGAAGGAAACTGAGGTACGGAAGGTGAAGTGGGGCCGCTGGAGCAGAGGGACTGTACCTGTGTCTGCAGCGCCCATGTGCCAGGACCCACTGTGTGCCATGTGCCTGCCGAATCTGAGAACACACAGGAGTGCTGCACACCTACTATGTGCTAAGGACATGCCTGCTGTGTACTGCGGATGCTTCAGGGACCAAGACAGTCACATTCTATCCTCGTGCTGTTCACCAACGGTGAGGGCGCTGGTGCTCCTGGGAACCCGTGGTGCTGGGGGCTGTGAGAAGAGCGGGAGGGCCTGATCTCACAGATGTCACGCAAATTTCCAGTAGCCGTATTAAAAACAGAAAGCAGGTGACAAAAATTGAGTAAGTGGCTTATTTAACCCCACAGGCTGTTATTTAACATGGAGTCAGTTTATTAATGAGAGATTTCTTGCTTTAAATCTCTTGTCCTGCCTTTGGAATCTGTGGGCTTCGTGCCTGCGGTGTATCTGTCCCGATGGCCCATTCCTGGTGGGGCCAGCGACCGGGGGGCGGTGCTGCTTTCCTCTGGGGTGCCAGGGAGCCCCAGGGCTCCTGGCAGGAGGGGAATTTGGTGGCATTCGCCTTCCCGCTCTGGGGGGCTGGTGAGGAGACACCAGGAGGCTGGGCTGCCTATGGCCCAGGTGACGGCAGAGAGGAGTGGGCAGGAGTCAGCAGCTCCTGACAGACGAGTCTCAGGACGAAATGCCCCCGCCCAACTGGGCAGAGGGTGGTGAAGGGTGGCCCCTGACATCCAAACCATACTCTGCAGGCAGTGGGGAGGGCACAGGGGGCAGTGCCCTGCACACCCTGGCCGTGGGGGGAGCGTAGGTGGTGTGGGCACGGCTCTGGCCCAGTGAGGTCCCCTTGGACCTGAATGGTCCTCCTGGGCCCCTGGGTTTTCGTTTCAAGAGCAGCGGGAGTCACTGCTGTGGGGCTAAACTTGGGGTAACACGAGCAGATGTACATAAAAGGCTCCCTCTGTCTAAGGATGGCTCTGAAGGCTGGAATGACTGCAGGGTTGGAGGTTGCCATGAGTGGCGACAGGGCTCAGGCAGGAACCCAGGACCCATGGGCTGCTGATGGCGTGGCAGGCAATCAGCGGGGCCCAGGGTATGGGGGCAAGTCTTGTGGGTCTGTGCTGTCGGGGCCCAGGGTATGGGGGCAAGTCTTGTGGGTCTGTGCTGTCGGGGCCCAGGGTATGGGGGCAAGTCTGGTGGGTCTGTGCTGTCGCCATCACCCAAGCCTGAGAGAGAGGGTCCCGTGATGTTGCCCTGTCCAGCAAACCTCCCTGTCCCTACCCTCTCACCCTACCGGGCAGGTAACACTGTCAACTGGTAATTCTCCCGATCCCTTTATCCCGCGCTTTAATAAATAATTTACCTGAATTATTCACATGGAAATTTCAACATGATTAAAAATTAACCAACTTAAATGAGTCCTGGTAAATAGCTGGGCGGCTCTTCCCAGGATGGGAAGCCGCAGATGGGAAGAGCTGCCCAGCAGGGGGATAGCAGGTGGCTGCCAGGTGAGTAGGGGTGTGGGCAGGGGGCCTGGCAGGTGCCAGTGAGGCCGCCCCAGGTGCGGGGGGCTGGTAGACCTGTTAGCCAGTCCCTTGGAGGATGAGCGGATTTGAGGAAGCTTGCGAGCCTCTCTGGGCCTTCGGGACAATGGACTGATCTCACCTTGCTCAGAGACTTGGGGAGGCACTTGAGAGGGGAGCCTGAGGGTGTCCATCTGGAAGGAGAGGAGCTCCCTGGGGACCCTCCTCCATAGCTGCAGGGCTCAGGCAGAGATCCTCACACCCTGTTTCTTTATTTAATCAGACGGCAGGGACAGGATGCTGCGCTTTGGAAACTTCCCAGCTCTCCAAGTGAGAGCTTGTGTTTCACAAGCATCATCTTCAATGAACAGAACTGTTGACCAAACAGGTTGGGTTTGACAAGGTCCCCTGGAGAGGAAGATTGGAGTCCGGCTCGGCCACTTGGAAGTCACATCTGCCATGCCGGGCTGTACTGACACTGGGCTGCACTTGCCTCAGCCCCCAACAGATCTGGGTGTCGGAGCCCCATCCCCAAGTCATGGGGAAAGGAGCTCAGAGAAAGGAAGTGACAGGTCTCCCTGCAAGGAGGGCACAGAACCAACATTTGGACCTGGTGTCCAGTCCCCATCCTGCACCCTCCTCGGCCCATCTGAGAATGAGTCTGTGCAAGGGGGCCTGTGGACGTGGAACTCTCAGGCAGGAGCTGGGGGCTTGGGTGGGGATGACAAGCTGAGGTTGGACTGCCCGGCCCTCCCCAGAGCGGTGGCACGGGGGTGTCATGAGCACAGTGCTGCAGGCTGGCCTTCCAGGATCACTTCCATGATTATTTCTTCAATGCCTGTTGCACATTCTTAATCCCTTTCCAACATTTTACTTTGAAAAACTGTGAAAGAGTTACAAGAATAGTATAACGCACACCCATCCATGTATTTTTACAATATTCAACAATAAATGTAATGTTTTCTTGCTGATATTTGTTCTAGCTCTCCATGACACTGTGATTGTCACTGGTGGTGGTATCATTACTGAACCATTTACAAGTCAGCTGCATACATCAAAACTCAGCCGCACCTCCTGAAAACAAGATCGCTTCTGACAGACCCCAGCACAAGGGCCCAGTTCAGGAAATTCAACCTCACTGCAACACAAGAGACAAAGCCTGATGTGGCTCTTCCCCAAGGAACCAGCGTGGGGATGACCGGGATGGGGAACGTGGCTCAGTAGGTCTGGGTGGGGCCCACGCAATCAGGCAAGAAAAGAAACCGGGCTACCACACCCGCATTAGAAAGCAGGTGGTAAGACTGATGGCAGGGTTCCTCTAAACAAAAGCCGGGGAAGCTACAAAAATGTACAAGCAAGACTGCAGGCAACTGCTCCGTAAACAGTGAGCCACTGTGTCCCTTAGATATTAGGAACAAATGATTCGAAATTGGAATTAAAATGCCATTTGCAAAAGCATCAAAAAATACGAAGCACTTCGGGATAAATCTGACAAAAGATCTGCCTGGTTTCTTCACTGAAAACGACAAAAAAGTGACTTGGAGAAAGGAAAGTTCTAAATAAATGGAGACCCAGGGCCGTCTGTGGGTGGGAAGACTCGAGCATCGTGTTGTTGAGAAGCGAATTCTTCCCAAATTGATTTATGGATTCACTGCAATCTGAAACAAAATCCCAGCAGGCTTTTTGTAGAAATTGACAGGCTCGTTCTAAAATTCATGTGGAAATGCAAAAGATCTGGAAGAGCCAAAACAACCCTGCACGTGAAGAGCGATGTTGGAGCACAGGAGCTTCCTGATTTCAAGACTCATCATCAAACGACAGCAATCAGGACAGTGCGGGATCTCAGGGTAAGGAACAAGCAGATCGATGCAGCAGAACAGACTCTAGAAATAGATACACACATGCCGGCAACTCCCTCTACAAAGGAGCAAAGGCAGTTTGGTGGAGGAAGGAGAGTCTTTCAATAGATGGTGCTGGAATAATTGAATATCCATCTGCCTATGCAAAAAAGAACTAAACAAACTTTGATCCATACCGCACACTGGATATAGTCATTCATTTAAACTGCATTGTCGACCTAAAGATAAACCCCAGCTGCAAAACTTGCAGAGAAAACATAGGCTGGCACTTTTCTAACACTGGGGTGTGAACAGATTTCTTCTCTATGGCGCAACAGCCTCATCCATAAGGGAAAATATTGATAAATTGGGCTTTATCAAAATGCAAACATCTGTTCTTTGAAGGACATGTAAGAGATTGAAATGAAAACCAGAGACAAGGAGAAAATGTTTGCAAATCATGTATCTGCTCAAACATATCAGAATCTATAAAACACTCTAAAAACGTAGCAATCAGTTTAAAACATTCAAAAGCTGGCAAAATATTTCAATAGACAGTTTCCTTTAAGTATATCCTTTAGCAGATATCTGGAGGGCAAATAAGTACGTGACCAGATGTCAGCACCACTTGTCAGTAGGGAAAGGCAGTGGGTGGGACTGAGACACAGAAGATCAGCCACACCAAGTGTCGGGGAGGGTGCAGGAGGAGTGAGATGTCCCCTCCGGCGGGAAAGGCACGTCTGCTTTGGAAGAACTTCATTCCTGCCTGTACCTTTCCTTTAAAAAACAAGTGGGTGGACCCAAGTTGGGTGGGTGGGCTTGAGTCTGCATTGTTTCCCAGGGGTGTTGATCTGGGGCCCTGGGACCAGCAGACAAATGAGGAGGACCACTCCCCTGCCCCATTCAAACACTGGAATGACCCCAGTGTCCAGAGGGCATGATTTCACCCTGACTGCTGTCCACACCAGGGTGCCTGGTCTGAGTCTCTGGTCTCCCTTAGCCCCTCCTCCTCCACCTCCTTTGTTTTTTGTGATATTGGAGTCCCAGCAAGGTCATGGTAGATCTTCCCCTAGTTCTCCGATGTCTCCCGATTTGGGGAGGTGCTGTGGGGCACAGTGCAACTGGTCCCCCAGGTTCCCCGAGGCCTGGCCCCTCACTGGCCTCATTCACTGAGATCTCCAGGGTTAGGGGCTCATGTGCTAGATCTCTCCTTTGCAGAAAGACACCCCTTTCTAACTGGCTGGGCCACTGTGAGATGCTGAGACCCAGCGGGTGGGCACCGTCTAGGACTCATACTGGAATCTGCTGTTCCATGGTGGGCAGAGGCACCCTCTCTTCATTCCTCCCCATGTGCTGTCATTCTGTAAGGACTGTCCCCACTCACTTACCTGTGTGCACCCCCATCCCATGCATGGTGCCGCCCTGCCCTCACGGCACCCACAATGGTCATTGCTGATTTTTTCTTTGGCCCTTCTCCCCGACTTTCTCGCAGCCGTCTGTGTCTGACTTAGCAGCTTGCCGAGAGCCTAGATCCATCTGAGGGCCTCCTGCCCACCTCGAACTCCGGTGCCAGCCCGGACCTAGTGCACATAAGGGCAAACACAATGGGCTTGAGTGGGCACCCCTCTGGGCAAACCTAAGGAGGGGAGGGAAGAGGGCAGTCGCTCTCTGGGACAGGAGGGCATGATCTCGAGTCTGGGTCTCGGGAGCTGGAGACCTTGTGACAGGCCCTGCAGTCACCTCTTGCCAACTCAGGCTCCCGTCTGGCTAACCCTGGCCCAGACTTCCCTCCCCAGGTGCACATGCTCCTCCATGACCCACTAAACCAGTGAGGGTTGCAGGTGGCCTCGTCATTGCTATCCCTAGGAATCTGAGCCTGGAGGGTGAAGCAGGCTGGAAGGCAGGTGGGGCAGCTTCCCAGGGAGCCAGGGGAGCCCTGTGGGAGTGTCCTGTGCATGCAGGCTCTGCAGATGCGTGGTCTGTCACATCACAATCCCCATGACAAGGCCAGGCTGCCCCCTCGTCGCCCTGTCCCACAGCCTGGAACACAGGGAGAGACCAGGGCCCGGCTGTGGTGGGAACAGGGTATCGGGGGCACATGGGCTCTTTTCAGGGTGAAGGGGCTGCTCTGCACCAGCCCCGGGAGACAAGAAGTTCATGGGAGTCACAGGTGTCATTGCAAACTCCTCTTGGACACGTTCGAAGGCAGAAGAGACAGGCAACGTTGATTTGAATAGCAGATCGTATAACTCACTAACATGCCGTCACCGCGGAAATCATCACTGGGGTGTTTGTGTGCCCCAGACTGAATCCTGGAGTTGGACATGGTTTCACACGTGGGCGCCTCCCTGGATCACGGAACTCAGTGGCCCGTGTGACCTGGGCTTCCTAAGTGTACAGTTGCCAGGCGCGTTGAGCAGCAGGCCGGAAGCGGGGGCCTTCTACTGTACATAAACTACACTTCGATACAACTGATTAATTGCAGAATTAAATAAAATTGATAATTGATAAAATAGAAAACTGATTAAATAAGAAGAATCCAGGCTGTCCTGAGGCAGCTGGGCAGGGGGCATTGTAAGGAGGGGGAGGAAGCGGTGGAGAAAGGGAGGAGGAGCAGGAGGGG